>QEOT01008251.1:89942-121189 GCA_003123785.1 Pterocarya stenoptera | reverse complement strand
GGATTACTTAGAGGCTTTGATGAGGAAGTTAGGGTTTGAGAAAAAGTGGATTTCCCTTATTATGAACTGTATTAAATTAGTGAGTTTTTCTGTGCTGGTAAATGGACAACCTGGTGAATTTATAACTCCAACAAAAGGACTGAGACAAGGAGATTATCTATCTCCATATTTATATTATCTTATGTGCATAGGGTTTAAATTCACTTATTAACATATTAGAGTAGAAATGACTGATTAAAGGGGTAAACGGAGCAAGAAGGGGTCCAAGAATTAATCATTTGCTCTTCACATATGACTATGTTATCTTTTATAGAGCTAGACAATCAGATTGGAACAATTTACAGTCACTTCTGGATGTATATGAAAATGCTTTTGGGCAGAAACTGAATAGACAAAAGACTTCAATCTCTATTAGTAGTAATACTAAAGAGGGCATAAGAAGTCTTATTATAAAGGAAGTAGGTGCAGTGGCTTGTGGTAGTTATGAGAAATATTTGGACTTGCCTTCTATCGTTGGTAAATCCAAATACAATACTTTAGAGGGCTTAAAGATAGATTATGGAAGAAAATTAATAGCTAGAAGAACAGTTTTCTATCTAAGGCTGTGAAAGAAGTACTTGTCAAAGCTGTACTGTAGACAGTTCCTACTTATACAATGAGTGTGTTTAATATTCCCAAGAAAATGTGTCAAGAGATCTCATCTATGTTAGCAAAATTTTGGAGGGAAGCAATCGAGGAAATAGAGGAATTCATTGGAAGAGCTGAGGTTTTATGGGAGGTTCAAAAAGTGCTGAAAGTTTGAGATTTAGAGATATAAAAAACTTCAACTTAGCTTTATTAGCCAAACACAGTTGTATATTTTTACATGATCCTTTAGCTCTAGTTGTGAGATTTAGAGATATAGAAAACTTCAACTTAGCTTTATTAGCCAAACACAGTTGTATATTTTTACATGATGCTTTAGCTCTAGTTGTAAGATTATATAGATGAACATAAAAAAAAATTATATATAATTGGAAATTTATATCCTCATTATTTTTCTTTAATAAAAAGGATACATAATTGGGAACTGTTACGATGATTGGTTTTTCCTTGAATCAACATCTGTTACAAAGATTTATAAGGTGAAAACAAGAATGCTTCCAAAAACACCTCGAAAAACAACCCATTGTATCAATATATATACATATATATATATATAAACTATACATATCTCAATCACGAGTAATGTTAAATATATTTAATTAATAAATAAATTTCAGGCAAACTTTTTATAAAAAATTGAGTTCCATAAAAAAAATTATTTTTTAAGATTATTAATTATAAAAAAATTATTTAATTAATAAATAAATTTCAGGCAAACTTTTTATAAAAAATTGAGTTCCATAAAAAAAATTATTTTTTAAGATTATTAATTATAAAAAAATTATTTAATTAATAAATAAATTTCGTGCAAACTTTTTATAAAAAATTGAGTTCCATAAAAAAAATTCCACGCTGGATTCACTTTTTCAAGAACTAGAACTTGCAAAATGCTTTTATATTTAAAATTTATACAAATCATTACAAATCATCATGTATTGTCACATTTATCTTTTAGTATAGTTTTATTCAATTATATAACCTTATAACTTCGCTGCTTATAAATATTTTCTTTATTTTAGATTTTATCCTCTTAATTATTTTAATTAATATATATTTCTATTTTATTAATATATTTATAAAATAACTTAAAATGATGAATAGGAGGAGAGCAAGGTGATCCACGCCTTGTTGAATGCACGTGAGGAATGCATCCTTTCTTTTTATAGCATAGGTGACATTCTGACACAGATACTGAGATGTCACACCAACATTTTTGTCGCTGAATATAATTAGATAACCACTTTCTTAAAAGCCCTACACGAAACACTGGCAAAGCAAATGTAGCTGAGATGTCAGTAGAAATTACTCGTGTCGTTTACTATTTTTTTTTTCAAAATGTTAATTCTATTTTAAAAAATATATAAAAAGTTTATTTCCTTACGGATATATATTAAAAACTATGAAATTTAAAATTAAAAATTAAAAAAAAAACTGAAAATATAAATTTTATAAATTACATATATTAACTTTGCATTGGTTTTGTCTGTTTCTTGGCTTAAATTTATAATCGCCCGCATTCATCGTACCCTTTCTCATGTGTCAATGTCTCCCAAAGCCCAATGCATTTATAGGATGCCCCTACTTGCTAGCTAGGCAATAGGCATGCCTGCACCTGTGGTGGTGGTGGTTGTTAGCATACACTTGTCTATTGTTGGTGACATAATATTCTCTGCAGAATAATACACAACAAATTTACAAATAGCAAAAAACACTCCTACTGGATTTTTTTTAATTTTTTAATTAATAATTAAAGAAGTATTTCTTTAATAATATTTATTTTCTTTAAAAAAATATTTAAAAATATTAAAAAAATACATATAAAAATTAGGATAATATAACTATGGGTAACTCTTAGTAAGAGTTGGGAGCAATGGTTGTAGAGTTATCTTTTTACAAATTGACGTAATTTAAAATAATATATTTAAATAATTTTTATAATTAAAATAATTTTTTATCCTGACATATTATATAGAAATTTATAAATTTATTTTTATAAATGTTTTTAATAATTGAGATGGAATGAAATAATTTTATATAAAAGTTAAAAGTTGAATAAAATATTTTAAAATATTATTTTTATTTTAATATTTGAAAAAATTGACTTATTTATTATATTTTATATAAAAATTTAAAAAATTTATAATGATAAAATAAAATAAAATTAGATGAAATACTATACAAACCGCCTCATTGCTTACTTAGAAAGTTGATCTATTACAATTTTCTTTTCTTTTTTTTCTCCAGAGGAAGGAAGGAGCAAGTTTCATTTTCCTTCGTTATCTCCCTTTTCACTTCCTTCAAGTCAAAGTCATTCATTTTCATTCTTTTTATTCCATTCTTTTTTCCTCTTCATTTTTTAAAGGAAAAAATTATTCTACCTTTCACTTTTGATTGCCTATCTTGACTGTTGGTTAAATTTTTTTTTACTTAATGATTAAAGAAATGATTTTAAATGTATTGGTATATTTTTTATTTTTAAATATGTTAAAAAAATATATAAAAAAAAATACTGAGCAATACACCCAACAATAAAAGTGGAGCGGCATAATAACCCTACTCTTTTTTAAAATTTCTCTCATTTTGTTTGAAATTAAGAGGTTAGACCTATTATTTTCAAATTTTCTCTCATTTTGTTTGAAATTAAGAGGTTAGACCTATTATGACTCATTCTCTTTTATCTTACACGCATGAGCCGCCATTCAATCGTACTTTTTCAAACTCTTCCAACCCTATTTTAGATTGGATCCCTCTTCATTGTTCTCTCTTTTCTTCTTTTCTAATTTCTTTATTTTTTGTAGGCAAACTAATTTCATTAAACTAAAAGAGTGATATATGAGAAGGGGGTGGGGTTCCTCAACAATCGTCTCAAAAAGCAATAGAAAACAATGCAAAGTGGTAAACAAGTTTGTTTGGGACTAAATTCATGGTCCATATCCATGTTCTAAAAGAAGACGCCGTCTTATAAAAAGATGAAAATTTGTTTACAAAAAAGCGAACAATGGTACCACCGTTGGAGACGATGGAACCTCCGCTGGAAGCGATAAGGGGGCGGGTGCACTGTTACATATTGTTAAGATATAATTTTTGGAGAGGTCCACGATCCCTCGTATAAGATCATTGGTTAGGAAAATTGGTAATATATGGTAGCAGCCAGAATCCAAGCCGATTCGCTGACGTCCAATCAACACAGGTTGTGACGGCGCGTGCAGAACACGCGCCACCTGAGGAGGTGGACGGACGAATAGATCCGAAGGATCTGGGGCCTTAGAAGTTGGTGGGGCCGCACGTGGTCGCCAAAACCGCTAGAGGAAGCGGCTATGGCTGAAAAACCCGCACGGCAGGGGTGGCGCGTGCGCCAAAAGCATCGAGTAGAAATACGATTTTCTTCCATGAACTTGAAGATCGGCGACCAGAGAGGCTGAACCGGCGTCGCGTGTTGGTCGAAGGTTGCTGGTAAATAGTAGATCGGCAATGGTCGGCGCTAAGGAGAAAAATCCTAGGAAAAGCCTATGGAAAACATCAACGGAAAAGCCCTTTGGGCTGGCTAGGGGAGGAGGTGGTCGGAGCCTAAGCTTCGAACCCCCTTCGCCCAGTGAAAATGATGGGAATATCGTTTCGGGAATTTCAGAGAGAGAGGAGAATGAGAGAGTCGGAGCGTTCGCATTTTTTCCTTTATTTTTTATTGTTTCTTTATTCTAATTTCCTTTGTTTTTTGGTTGGATTAAGAGTATGTTTGGACAATATGTGGATTCTTAATACAATTTTTAAAAATTTCAAAACGAAACAAAAAAATTAATATAATTTCTTCAAACTTTAAAATAAAAATCATATTAAAAAATTATATTCAAATAATTTTTTAATTTTTTAATATTTTCATTTAATTTTCTCTTATAGAACACAATAAAAGTACATTTTCAATCCAATTATTTTACGTTTACAAAACTCTGAGATACTTCAAATGTTTTAACATGTCCTAAATCTGTCGCTTGTTTTCAACAATCGCCTCATGGTACGTGTCGTTCCACCATATTTGCTGCCCGTTAGTTTCACCGTACCACCGCTGAGGCCTCCATTCCAGCAGCGCGAGCCAGCTGCCCCATTTTTGGTGGCTGTCATTCGCCCTCATTTCCCGTGGCTTGTTTGTGCTTTTGGAGTTTCAAATCACACTTAATATTAGGGCTATAAAATAACCCGGCAAACCGGAGAGCCGGCCTAAACCGATTGGTTCGGTCTGGACCCGTTCTTCTATTTTAAAAATCTATAAAATTCAGTCTGATTTTGATTTTATAATTTTTAGTATCGGACCAGATCGGTTCGCATATATATTTAATTAATTTTTAATATTATATATAATATTTCTTATATAATATATATAATTATATATGAAATAATGTAATATTATAAGTTATAACATAAAATTTTAATCTTAAACATAAAAATTTATTTGATCATATGTTTTAAATGTAATATATATATATTAATTATATTTGATGACCTAATAAATTCTCAACATATTCCTTTTGATAAATACATTAGTATATTAATTACTTTTTATGGCCTAATACGAATACTATTAATAATCCACTTTAAGTCTACATATAAATTACTAAATAAATCACCACAGTATTAGTTATAAGACTATTACTAATATTATATCACTATAGTAATACTAATATTACTATTAGTATACTAATACAATCAGTAATATAGTTATACTAATACTATTATATAGTTATAATAAATTAAAATCACTATAAAAATTACTAATATATCGCTATACTAATCACTATAACTATATATAGTATTTATACCACCATTAGTATACTTTAATTTAGTATCAATTTATTATTATTATTATGATTATATATATGTACTATATGTAGTACTAGTAGTAACACTATAATAGTATAATATATAGTACTAGTATATATTAATATATTATAAGAGTTATAGTATAATATATGTATAATAGCATAATTAACTTAATATGTAATTATTAATATGATAATATCACTATAACTATATAGAGTATTAATATCACTATAATATAATATTATAATATATGTATAATAGTATAATTAACTTAATATGTAAGTATTAATATGATAATATCACTATAACTATATAGAGTATTAATATCACTATAATATAATATTCAGTATTGGTATAGATTTTATTTTGATAAATACATTTCTTTACATTTGATCATATACACTTATGTAAAAATGTTTGCCTAACCATCATTTAATATATTATTAGTAGCATCTATGTTACCACTATAGACTATAGTATTAGTAATAATACTATATTATCACTAACATATAGTACTGTACCAATGGTATTACCATCTGCTAATAGTATTAGTGTATTACTAATATTTATATATTAATTTTTTTTTTTTATTTCAGATTTTTTTTTATTGTAGATTTTTATTTTCTGTTTTTATAGCAGTTTTATTCATAGCAGATTTTTTTATTCAACAGATTTTTTTTACAGTAGATTTTTTATAGCATTTTTTAATAGATTTGTTTATGACAAATTGGCACTTGATTAGAACCGGACTGGAACTGATAAATCCGAAAGTATCGGTTTAAGAGGGTAACTGATGTGGTATCAGTTATTGGAAATGTAAAACCAGTGTACATCGATTCGGTTCCAAAATTTGTCCAAAACCAAACCAAACCAGACAAGTTACACCCTACTTAATATACCACTCTTTTTGAGTGATATTGGAAGCCTCTTTTGTCTGGAGATATCAATGTATACTCTCTTATTATTAAAACATAAATATAAATAATAAAATTTATTTCTTTTCATCACTTTAGACTTTTATAATAAGTGGTGATATTACTCATTTAATTAATTATTTCATGTTTGGGTCGTTGGACTAACTTATTAAAAGGGAGTTTGGCCTACACGTAAGTAAAATGTTAAAATATAAATATAAATAACGAAATCTACCATTTCCTACCGGTTTAAGATTTTGGAATAAGTGGTAATTTCACACTTAATTATAGAGGCTGGAAAATAGATCTTTATCAAGATTGTTTCTTTTTTCATACAATTTTTTTTTTTTATTCTATGCATGGAGCATTTGTTAGAATTATTCCATGTGTGGAGTATTTGTTGGAATTTTAATTCTTTGCTTAATACAGTTTTAATTTTGAGTAATGATACACATAATTATTTTTACAATATTTTATACAATCATATTTTAAAGTGATGATATTTTTACAAAACGATATTACTTTTATAAATTAGTTTTATAAAAATATCTCTTATTTAAAACATAATTGTATAAAGAATTCTAAAAAAATTACAAAGTATATAACTTTCTTTTAATTTTAGTTAATTTTATCTTATTTAGGAAAGAAAAAAGACCCAACCTACGTGCCTGCCCAGCAAACTGTCTGATTCCCCAAAATAGACCATGTGGGCCTCTTTTAGGGAGACAAATGGTATCCCCATTATTACAAACTTGCAATTGGAGCATCACAACAGGCATATAAACTAGCCTAGCTGCGCGCTTTGCTTTTAGCAAAGTTTAATATTTGACGCAAAAGAAAAAGTAAAGGTCACATTATTATCATCATTGATTTTTAAGGATAATACAGAATTGAAAAACATTGTTATGGATAAAAGATCTTGTGGTCTGGGGCTAAGATATGTTTTTATGACAAAGGATAAGATTCATAACCATAACAATCCTCTGTCGGTTTGATAATTTGAGAAGAGTGATTATAATCTTTTTTATAATTTTTTTTTATTAAAAACATTTATTTTCATTCGAGAAAATAAAAAACAAAGACATCGATATAACGTTAGTTTGGATGTGACATTTGGGTGAATGACATGATCATTAGGATCAGAATTTCACATAAACAAATCCATAAAAAAGGTATATAATAAAGTAGGACAGGCCACAAGTGGGCGTTGTCGAAGCCAACTGGTTCCTTCCAATTTTCCATAAGCAAAGGGAGCTTCGGGGTTACTCTAATTTGGAGGGGCCGCTTTGGTCGATTGAAAGGAAAAGCATTGGGTTATTATGTTGGGTTGGCTTTAGCCTTACAAGGAAACCAGTTTCCATCAGGCTTATGGCAGAGCTTGCTATCTCTTTTGTTTCCCTGCTTCCATGGTACCTATAATACAACCTCCAAACAAAACAAAACTGTGTCTCTGTGTGTGTGTGTGTGTGTGTGTGTGTGTGTGTGACCTTTTAGATATCCAAAACATGGATTCCCTGATTTCCAGACACAAAGGAAAGTGTGTGACCCCTTTTCATGTGACCATGTCCTTTTGGGAATAAGATCCAGTCTCATATCTTTGAAAATCTATCTCCTCATGCAAATTAGTTATAACATCATCCTCAACTGTTATACCCATCAAATCTTTGGGCTACCTGACAAAAATTAATGGTCATTCCTGGTCTGGTTTTGGGGTCCTAATCTCTCCTGATCTATAGCAATTGGCTGGCTGGCTACAAGCTTGAAAAGATGTTTTGTTTTGTGCAGAATGAATTAAGAACCTTTCAGCATAACTGGAAGCCACTGAACTTAACCAAATTCCAACTGGCTTTTGAAGTTTTGATGACCAACCATGTTAACCTCACATTGATGTATTTTGCTTTATAATGATAAACAATAGTGACCATTTTATTTTTTATTTTTCTTTTGCCTGCCTTTTGGGCCAGCAAGTAGTGTATTAAGTTCCTGTTTTGGTCAAATTTCGTGGCAGGTTTTTAGCTCCAACTGCACATGCATTACTGGGCCAACATGTTTTTGATAACTTTCAGAAAGTGGAGTGCTCCAATTATTTCTTTGTTTTGTCGAATGCATGATTTAGTTCCATTCACAAATCGGGGGTATCGGATATGTACTAGGCATGATCAGGAAATGAGTGGACTTTCCCTTCAAATGTTTCAGGTAGAAGAGTTTTGTCTCTGTCTTGTGTCTAGGGTTAAAATTTCCAACATCTTGTTGGCAACATGTTTGTTTCCAAAACTAAAAACCAGGGTTTCATCAGGCTGCATGGTAATTGCTTAACGCGACGATAAGTTTTAAGCAATACGATGCTCATAATGGCATGCATGGCCAATTCAGTGGGCTTGTCGTTTTAAAGTTTATCTTTTTTATGAACATGATATGGTACGGGAGGTAGGGAGCACATTGTGAAGGAGGGTTACCACATTGTCTTAGTGCTACTTGTTTTTGTTATCTAAAATCCGGGCTTTACTTTCATGTGTCTCTCACAAGCCGCCACTTATTGCAGCCTGCATCTATCATATTTATGCGGCATGGATCGATGAGCTCCCCCGCCTTTAGAACTTTCATATCTAGCTCATGCTGTTCTACGTACCCTTGTCGGCAAGTGAGCCTCTCATGCGCAAGTTATCGCAAATCTGGATCATGCATGACTGTGATTGATGGCCTTATTGCCGAGCATAAGGTTATATGGTTATCTCCATCACAAAGCTTATATTTTAAGTATTCAATTAATAAATTCATGCACAGCTAAGTTTGCCTGGCCTACCAACAGCAATACATTATAACAAAACACACCGTTCACTTTTCTCAAGCATGTGATGATGTATTAATGAAAGATCATAGCTGCAAATGCAAAAGGTTGGTAACCAAAAAAAAAAAAGGGCAAATAAAGGCGAAGGCCAGGAAACTGAGTGGCACAAGCCCATCATTGTGCAGGATAATTAGGACACAACGCCCAATGCAAGTTCATAGGTAACAACTATATACGAAGTAACGACTAATCAAGGCCAGGTTGGTGTAGTTTGTTCTGGGTTGAGTGCTATGAATTAAATGTTCTGGATTTACGATTGTAATAGCATTCACACTTTTGGATTCATCGGATTCGGACTGAGGCCGGAGTTTTAGATCAGAGAGATTATTGTAACCGATATAAGTGATTTAAATATTTTGGATTTGTGTACCCAGGCAACTGTTTCATGTAAACTTCTTCATGTAAAGAGTAAAGAGCCATGGAGGAATCATTTTTAACATCAAGTTGACAAAATGGCCAACCAGCACTGACATGAAGAGAGAGAATAATTCGAACAGTAGTAGCTTTGACAACAGGACTAAATGTCTTATGAAAATCTAGGGCTGGAAATTGTGTGAACCCTTCAGCTACTAAACGGGTTTTTTGGAGTTCAATAGTGCCATTTCGATTGGGTTTAGTATGAAAAACCCAGTGGCAGCCAACAATGTTTTTATTGTGAGGTCGAGGAACGAGGGTCCAAGTTTGATTATGATGCAAAAATTCTCCAAAATTCTCATCTCATCTCAACTCATCATTACACTTTTTACAAATTTTCATACAAAATATAATAAACAATTCAACTTTTTCAAATCCCAAAACAATAATAATATTAAAATATAATATTTTAAACTTTCAAACAAAACACAAAATTCTTATCTCACCCCCCAAACCTACCTAATCTCTTCATTCATTGTTGATATCCATTCTGAATGTTTACATGCATATTCGAAGCATTTGGGCTCTTTTAAGCGCCAACATAGATTGAATGAAAGAAGATGCTGGAATAGGTGTAAGACTATGATAGGCTTTTGGTTTGAAAACTCGAGCTTTAACTCTTGTAACCATAGGGTGATAATTCAGTGGTGCTAAACGTTCCAATGGTAAAGGAGGTTGTGTAGACAATTGAGGCTGTTGAGTATTGTGGAGTCTGGTTCAGACCGCTCGAGTGGAGAAGCTACACAAAGAGTTTGCGCAAGATCCGCCCGACCGACAGCTTGAGCAGATGCGATACAGAGAGTTCACATGACACTCGCTCGACATACTGCTCGAGCGGAGTTCTAGTCAGAGAGTTCACACGTGAGCAGTTCGACAAATGGCTCAAGCAGTTGGCTAGTAAATAGGTTCGCTTGATGCGAGCTCGACATGCAGCTCAAGCGAACATCGCTTTAGTTGAGAAATTAGGGTTTCTGCCATGTACCCTATATATATATACTGTTTTATTTTATTGTGGCAGTACAGAAGTGCATAGTAGTCGTCCCATTCATTGTATTTGTGATTCGTCAAGAAATAAAATCCCCTACAGCTCCTGTGGACGTAGGCAAGTTGCTGAACTATGTAAATCTTGTGTCGTGTGATTGTTTGATTGTTCTTTTCGTGTTTACTTCCCTTTTTGTCATCGTTTTTCACAACGATTGGTATCAAGAGCCAAGGTTCGGGTTTAAGGAAAAACAATGGCTGGAGAAGAAGTGAAGGTATCCGGGATCAAGAAGTTCAATGGCACAAATTATGAGTATTGGAGGATGTAGATAGATGACTGCCTCTATGGGAAGAGACTTCATCTTCCATTGTTGGGGAAGAAGCCAAAGAGCATGGAAGAGGCTGATTGGAACCTATTAGATTGACAGGTTCTCGGGATTATTCGACTAACCCTGTCGAGATCTGTTGCACACAACGTCATCAAGGAGAAGACAACTACAGATCTCATGGCCGCTTTGTTAGGGATGTATGAAAAGCCGTCAGCAAATAACAAGGTACACTTAATGAAGAAGTTGTTTAATTTGAAGATTACAGAAGGTACGTCTGTTGCACAACATCTGAATGATTTTAATACTATCACAAATCAATTGTCGTCTGTTGAAATTGAGTTTGATGATGATATATGTGCACTAATACTGTTGGCTTCACTGCCAAATAGTTGGGAAGCCATGAGAATGACTGTCAGTAATTCTGCTGGGAAAACTAAACTGAAATATGATGATATTTGTGATTTGATTTTGGCTGAGGAGGTGCGCATGAGGGATTTAGGTGATACCTCGGGTTCGAGTTCAGCATTGAATGTTGATTCTCGGGGGAGATCACAAGACAGGAACTCAAACAGAGGCAGTTCAAAATCAAAGAACAGGGGCAAGAGCATGTCAAGGCTTGGGCAATAAGCAACTTGCTGGAATTGTGGTAAGGCTGGTCCCATAAAGAAGAACTGTAAAAATTTGAAGAAGACGGAGAATGATAGTGCTAATGTGGTTACTGAAGAAGTACATGATGCATTACTACTTGCAGTTCACAGTCCAGTTGACTGGATATTGGTTTCAGGGGCTTCATTTCACACATCTTCCCATCGAGAGATAATGCAGAACTATGTTATTGGTGATTTTATGAAGTTGTACTTGGCTGATGGAAAGGCATTGAACGTGGTGGAAATGTGAGACATTGATATTGCATTTCCTAACAAGAACAAGTGGACTTTGCAGAAGGTCAGACACATTCCTGAGTTGAAGAAGAACATCATCTCTATTAGACAGCTTGACGATTGTTGCCATTCAGTAGTGTTCTCAGATAACACCTAGAAGGTTACTAAAGGAGCATTAGTACTGGCTCGGGGTAAGAAAAATGGTACTCTGTATATGACTATTAGGGGTGTAACCGGTTCGGTCCGGTCCGGTTTTTGACAAAATCTTGGACCGAATTGGTATGACCGGTTTTGTATTTTTCAAAACTGATTACGCCCCGGTTAACCTCATAAACCGATACTTTCGGTTTAACCAGTTTCCGGTCCGGTCCGGTCCGGTTTTCTGGTTTTTTTAAAATATAAATTTGATATGTTGTCATTAAAAATCTGTTTATAAAAAAAAAAAACTGCTTTACAAAAAATCTATTATACTTTTATTAAAAAAATATGCTTTATTAAAAAAAAACTGCTTCATCTTTACTAAAAACTACTTTACTAAAAAATCTGTTTTACTAAAAAAAAAATCTGATTTATTATAATAAAAAATTTGCTTTACATACTAATAGTTTCTGACGAATAGTGAAGATATATCCAAGGGCCGGGAAATGTGGAAACTTGCTACCTAGTGCCTATTATAAATTTATATTGTCTAATATATTACAAATGTTCATATTTAAGAATTAAGATTAATATTTTATGTTATAATTGATTAAATTTTCATTTTTAAGATTAAACTTTTACTTTTTAATAATATTATCTTATATATAATTATGTTAATAATAATATAATTTATTAATTATACATTATATATAAAACTTATATATATTAATATATAAAAAATATTTTGTATAATTTTAATTTTTAATAAAACTTATATATAAAATATTAGTTTTTATATTATATTTATCAACCGGTTCGGTCTGGGTCGGTCCGGTCTGGAAAATCCTAAAATCGGAACCGGACCGGTTCCGGCCGGTTTACGGATTTTAGAAACCGGTTCCGGACTGGACCAGTTCAAAACCGGTTCGGTTCGGTCCGGTTCGGGCCAGTTTACCGATTTTTCAGTTTAAATTTACACCCCTAATGACTATTGGTTTGAATAGCACTGTTGCTACTACCGTTGAAGAGAGCATAACAGATTTGTGGCATTGTATACTTGGCCATATGAGTCAGAAGGGCATGAAAGAACTACTATCTAAATGTAAGCTACCAGAACTAATGTCACTTGATCTTAGTATGTGGGAGAGTTGTATTTTGGGGAAGCAGAAAAAGGTCAATTTCTTAAAGAGTGGCAGAAAACTGAAAATATGAAAGCTGGATCTTGTGCACACAGACGTGTGGGGACCTTCTCCAGTGGCATCTCTTGGAGGTTCTCGGTACTACGTCATGTTCATTGACGACCACAGCAAGAAGGTATGAGTTTATTTTTTGAAGAATAAATCTGATGTATTTAATGTATTAAAAAATTGGAAAGCCTTGGTTGAGACAGAGACAGAGATAGACATGAAGCTGAAATGCTTGAGGTTTGACAATAGTGGTGAGTATATTAATGGAGGGTTCAATGAGTACTGTGCAGCTCACGGTATCAGAATGGAGAAGACCATTCCTGGGACACCATAGCAAAATGGTGTTGCTGAACATATGAATAGAACATTAATAAGTGTGCTAGAAGCATGAGGCTGCATGCATGCCGGACTAGCACCTACATTCTGGGCAGAGGCAGTCAGCACTACTGTCTACTTGATAAACATAAGGCCATCAGTGCTGTTAGATTGTGAATTGTCTGAGGAGATTTGGAGCGAGAAAGAGGTAAAATTTTCTAACCTTAAAACTTTTGGATGTCTTTCTTATGTTCATGTTGATTCTTGTGCTCGTAGTAAGCTTGAGGCATAGCCAAAGAAATGTTATTTCATTGGCTATGGAGACGAGATATTTTGCTATCGTTTCTAGTACGAGAAGGGTCAGAAGATCATAAGGAACAGGAATGTGATATTCAATGAGAAGGTTATATACAAAGACAAGTCCAGTACAGTTGCTGAAACAGTTCCTCAAGAGTTCGAGTTTGTGAGTTTGGAGGACCTACCAGAGGTCACAGTGTAGTGCAGGGTTGTGAGTGAAGGAGAGAGTGGGCCTAGTGCACCCATTCCTATTGTTCAGTAGTCAGATCTAGAGTCGTCTACACCTACAGCTGTAGTTTGCAGGTCAGTTAGAACTATTCTTCCCCCACAGCGTTTCTCACATACTTTGAATATATTTTGTTGACAAATGGTGGAGAACCGCAGAGTAATGAGGAAACTTTGCAAGATGAAAATTCAAGTAAGTGAGAGCTGGCCATGACGGATGAGATGGATTTCTTGTTAGGGAATCAGACATGGGAGTTGACTGAACTTTCATCAGGAAAGAAAGTTTTGCATAACAAGTGGGTGTACCGGGTGAAGACTGAGCATGATGGCAGTAAAAGGTACAAGGCCAGATTTGTTGTAAAAGGTTTTCAGCAGAAAAATGGTATTGATTACTCTGAGATCTTTTCTCCTGTGGTGAAGATTACAACCATTAGGTTGGTATTGACAATGGTTGCTATTGAAGATCTATATCTTGGGTAGTTAGATGTGAAGACAACTTTTCTTTATGGAAACCTTGAAGAAGATATCTACATGCATCAACCTGAGGTGTTTGTAGTACAGGGAAATGAGAGTTCAGTTTGTAGACTGAAGAAGAGCTTGTATGGCCTGGAGCAAGCTCCTAGATAGTGGTACAAGAAGTTTGACAGTTTTATGTGCAGTGCAGGGTACATTAGATGTCAGGCAGATCACTGTTGCAATGTTAGGCATTTTGACAATTCTTACATTCTTCTACTATTGTATGTAGATAATATGCTTATTGCAGGGTCTAGCATTGATGAGATCAATAATCTGAAGAGGCAGATGTCAGAGCACTTTGCAATGAAGGATTTGTGAGCTGCAAAACAAATTCTTGGCATGATAATTGTCAGAGATAGAGTCAAGGGCACGTTGAGACTCTCGCAAGCTGAGTATGTGCAAAAGGTACTTCACAGGTTCAATATAAACAAGGCCAAACCAGTTGGCATACCCTTGGAAAGTTACTTCAGACTCAGTAAGGATTAGTCACCAAAGTCAGAAGAGGAACAAGACTACATGAGTAAAGTTTCTTATGCCTCAGCTATTGATTCACATATGTATGCTATGGTTTGCACAAGACCAGATATTGCCCATGCAGTGGGAGTTGTGAGTAGATACATGAGTAACCTAGGCAAACAACATTGGGAAGCTGTGAAGCAGATTCTGAGGTATCTAAAGGTTCCTCATAAATGTGCTTGTGCTTGGTGAGAGCTTAGAAGTGTAGGGCTATGTTGATGTTGCTTTAGTTAGAGATATTGATAGCAGAAAGAGTACCACATGCTTTGTTTATACTTTGAGTGGTACTGCCATGTCTTGGGGTTCTAATTTGTAGAAAATAGTTTCTTTCTCTACTACAGAAGCTAAATATAATGTAGTGTCAGAAGCATCAAAGGAGATGATTTGGTTACAAGGTTTCTTGAAGGAATTGGGTAAGAAGAATAAAAAAGGCACTCTCTATAGCGATAGTCAGAGTGCCATATTCCTTGTCACGAATCTAGCATTTTATTCCAGGACCAAGCACATTTAGATCATGTATCATTTTATTCGGTCATTACTAGATGATGACCAACTATTACTTGAGAAAATTTGTGGAAGCAAGAACCTTGCTAATATGCTGATAAAGGGTGTTACACTTGAGAAACTAAAGTTATGTGCAGCTTCAATTGGTCTTCTAGTATGAAGACAGGGACAATGAGTTGCAGAGGTGGATGATATCATGTTTTGAGGTAGATGGTGAGACAGTGGGTGTACCAGTCTCAAAGTAGGAGAATTGTTGAGTATTGTGGAGTTTGGTTCAAACCGCTCTAGTGGAGCCTTCAGGCGCTCGAGCGAAGAAGTTACACAGAGAGTTCGTGCAAGATCCATCTGACAGACAGCTTGAGCGGATGCGATACAGAGAGTTCGCTCGACACTCGCTCAACATATCGCTTGAGTGGAGTTCAAGTCAGAAAGTTCGCTCGTGAGCTGCTTGATAGATGGCTCGAGCCGTTGGCCAGTAAATAGGTTCGCTCGACGTGAGCTCGATATGCCACTAGAGCGTACATTGCTTTAGTTGAGAAATTAGGATTTCTGCCGTGTACCCTATATATAATGTTTTATTTTACTGTGGCCATACATAAGTGCACAGTAGTCACCCCATTCATTGTATTTGTGATTCCTCAAGAAATAAAATTATCTGCAGCTCTCGTGGACGTAGGCAAGTTGTCGAACCATGTAAATCTTGTGTTGTGTGATTGTTTGATTGTTCTTTTCGTGTTTACTTCCCTTTTTGTCATCATTTTTCACAATAGAGGCAACTTCGTGGCTTCATTGGTGGTAAAGGGGGTTTATGTTGTCGTTTGAACTGGATTAATAGGAGCTGCAATAGATGCAGGTGCAAAGATAGGATAATTTAAAGGCTATAGTTCAATGGCACATGGAAGCCATGGTGCAGAGCAAGAGTGAGATGATAGTGGTGAGCTTGGGGAAGAGTGTGGTGTTGAGGAGAGCTTCTGAGCAAGTGGAGAAAAATGTTAGCAGATTCAAAAACTGAGACAAAATCATTAAGTGAAGATGAAGGGGTTGGAGATGTCCCAGCAAAAGGAAAATTATGCTCATCAAAGTTGACATGACGAGAGATGTATACTCGTTCGGTGGTGCGATCTAGACATTGAAATCTTTTGTGAACATAACTGTATCCAATAAAAACACATGGGGCAAATTGGGGGGGGGGACAAGTTATGAGTTGTAATCTCGTAGATAAGGAAAGCATAAGCAGTCAAATGTTTGAAAATGGAGTAAGAGTGCTCTTTACCACACAAGACCTTATAAGGCGATTGACCTCGTAGGACTGGTGTTGGGAGACGGTTGATGGTGAATGCATCAGTAGAAAAGGCCTCAACCCATAGTGATGGTGGGGCATGAGAATGAATAGCATAGTAAGTCCAACCTCCGTGATATGCCTATGTTTATATTCAGCTCTACCATGATGAACAACATGATTTTGAAACGCAGGTTACTGAATCTGATGCCACTATTAGATTGAAAGGATTTGATTGTGAGAACTAATTATCAACAAAATTTTGAAAGCGTATAAAGGTATTAATGAATATTACATAATATCAAAAACTACAGGAAGAAATGATAGGAGATGGTCCCCATAAGTCACAGTGTATTAATATCAAAATAGGAATAATCATCGATGAATATTACATAATATTAAAACTAGGTGAAATAATAATCATCAACTAATATTACATAATATTGAAAATCAAAGGAAGAAATGAAAGGAGATGGTCCCCATAAGTCACAGTCTATTAAGGCTAACAAGAGTTGTTTGTTTAGTGCAGGTTTGAGGAGTAAGATGAGAATTTTTTATTTGAGATGAAGGTTTAAAATATTATTTTTTAATATTATTATTGTTTTGGAATTTGAAAAAGTTGAATTAGGATTTGAAAAAGTTGAATTGTTTATTATATTTTGTGTGGAGATTTTAAAAAGTTATAATGATGAGATGAGATGAGATGAAAATTTTATTTTTTGTCTTTGCCCCCGAACTTGCCCTAATTTCATTTGCATGAAATGGGAGTTTGTGACTTTTACCAAGCTGATATCTTTGGCAAAAAGGAGTAGGCAAGATAAAAGTGATAGATAAAGAGCCTTTTTTATTCAAAAGATCAACTACGCAAGAAGATACATGGCCTAAATGGGTAGGCCATACATAGAAAAAAGTACAATTTTATAATCTCTTTGGGTTGTAAGTAGAGCATTAGGTCCATGGTTGAGCACAAATCCCAACACCTTTCCCATTTGAAGATCCTGAATGGTAAACCAGAGTTAATGAAAGTAATGGAACAATAATTATCAGATGTCAAACTGCTAATGGAAATGAAGTTTTTAGTTATGTGAGGCACAACAAGGACATCATGTAAAGAAATAGGACAAGGTGAGAATGAACCAGTATGTGTAATTGGTAGAGAGGCCCCATTTCGGACTATGACATGATCAGGACCCTTATGGGATTATCAACATTTACAGCATCGTTGGTCTCATGAGAAGAGGCACAACTATCAATATACCAATCAGATGCAGCAGAGGATGATTGATTATAACGCTCCTAGCACATAACAACTGTATAGCTTGTTTCGCCACAAATTTGGCAAACTGGTTTGGAGTTCTTTGAAGAAATAGATGATGAGCATCTCTATTGTTATCTCGAGTATAGCCACTACAATTTCCACGACCACCACCTCTATTATTTTTGCCACCACAATGAGCATTGCTGCATTCTCTTTGAGCAGTAAATGCAGTGACAATGCGAGTTTGCTCTATCGACAGTACTCACATACTAACATACAAAAAATTAAACTACACTTACCAAATGAAGCAGTATCTACTATGGAAATTTCACACTGAACGGCTAAAACTCCATCAACGCCAGAAGACCAACTCAAGCAACCCAATGAGAGCAACAACTAGAACTTGCCTTTGTAAACCTATTGTGAATATCTTGTTAAAGCACTTTCCATGTATAATTTACTTTCTTTTCAACGGTTATATACATCTTGTATAATTGTAAGCCATGGTATAAATATGAATAGAGACTCTCAATACTCTCACGATCATTGAGAACATTCATTAAACACTTTGTCTTCATTGTCTTTATGGTACCAAAGCTCTTGTGAGAGAAGAGAGTCTTCCTCCCATGGCCACTATTGCCCTTAACATGGGCAACTTTGTTACCTTACGGCTCACCCACAACAACTACCCACTCTGGCGTGAACAAATATTGGCCTTGGTTGAGAGCCAAGATCTGATTAAATTCCTCCTCGGCGAGACTTCGGCACCCCCAGAGTTCCAAACCCATATAGATGGCGCATCTAGTTTTGGTAAACCAGAACAGACCACGGGTTACCTCCAGGGGATAAATCCGATAGGTTGCTACGGGGTGGATAATCGGGACTCTCTTAGAAAAAGCCCTTGGTCTTGTTGTGGGCTTAGACTCAGCTCACCAGGTATGGGTTTTCCTCAAAGAGGCGTACGCCCTTGGTCTTGTTGTGACCAAAGCTTTTAATTTCGTCTCGTTCTGGCCTGAATGGTCCGATTTTTTGGTACCTACCAGTGCAGTGTAATAGACTATTCCGTTTCGTATCAAATTCTAGCCGTTCCGATCTGTTCCGGTCCATTCCGGTCAAATTCCAGTATTTTGTCCGGAACAAGTATTTTGGTCCGAAATATTTATAAATGCCTTTTGGGGCATCAGGCGACAGGCAAGTGCTCTACTCTTTCTAAACTTAACGTCGAAGTTTGAGATAATGATCTCCACTTTTCTTCTTCTCGACAAGTGTTCCTTTTTATTTTTTATTCTTTTTGTTTAAAAAGCTTTACAACTTTTTTTTTTCTTTTTCTTTTTTTTTTTTTTTGGTTTTTTTGACAAAATTTGTAATTTAGTCATTTAGTGCACTTTCTTTTTTATTTTTTTGATTTTTTTTTGAGAAAATTTGTAAACTTGTCATCTAGTGCTCTTAATATATTTTAATAAAACAACAATGCATAGTAATTTTTTAGATCATACTAATCAAATTATGATGATTTTTACTGCAATCAATATTTATCAATCTATTGTAGTTAGACTTCAACTTAGTAAAAAATAAGCTCCTTTGGATTGAGACATGGCTGTGAATGACTGACACTACTACCCAAGAAGTAAGTAGTGCTAAGTGGCCAATATTACCTATAAATGAATTCTATGCATCAGTCAATTTTCATTTCACACCCTACACTTATAGTTTTTTTTTTTCATAAGGTATGAGGGTATTTTTCATAGGATGTGGGGTGTGGAGTAGTGAATAGTGGCTGATGAGAAGAACTTTTCATTACCTATATGATCATGTTGGTAAAGCATGTTAAGACTTGAATAGATGTTATTTTAGAATATAATCTTTCTGCATATCTATATATATATATTTCCATATAACAACAATCCCGAAGCGGTACATCGAAACAGATCAGTATCGAAATATTCCGTCCCAATACCTCAACCAGAACGGCTACTGGAATGGAATTCAAAACTTTGTTTGTGACAGCGTAGCTTCCATTGGTCGGCCAGTCCAAGACAACCTGAAAGTTTTCTCCTTGTTGAATAGTCTAGGAGCCAAGTACGAGCCTTTCACGACGTTGATGTTGAACTCGCCGATGCCGTCATATGCCGAACTCATCCTTTTGCTGCAAGGTTGTGAACTTAGATCCTCTCTTTATGATTCTAACAACTCCTTTGCTTTTTATGGAAAGAAGAATAGTACTCCGGCACCCAATGATCACTATAACAATCAGCATCCCCAATCTTGGTCCTTCTCCTCATGAGGTTGTGGTTTTCATCCTGCTAGTCACAAGGCCAGAGAAAATCACACAGGACCTCCCTCCACTTCTTGTGAGTCCACTGAAAGGTCCAATGCAAATAAAGCCCCTGACTTTCCTTGTGTAGATATATGCCAAATTTGTGGCAAAAAGGGCCACATGGCCGTCAAGTGCTGGAACATATTTAATCATTCTTATAAGCCTGATGATATTCCTCAAGCACTCATTGCTATGACACTGGAAAATTCCTCTCATGATAACAAATGGATTGCAGACACTGGAGCATCTACCCATATGACAAGGTAATCCAGGTATGCTTGAAAACCTACATAGCTATTTTGGTACTGATATTGTAATTATAGGCGATGGTAGTTCTCATGCTATTAACCATGTTGGTGACACTTACATAAAAAATGGTACTACCAGAATTAAATTATGAAATTTGCTTTTAGTATCGACCCTGGAGGTCGTCCCCTCTCTCTCTTGATAAGGTGGGGTGTATTCTCTTTACAGTTCTTTAGAACTTAGAGGCTTCTATCTTGGACATTAGTTCGAAGAGTCCTTTACTTTGGTTGTGTTCACGCTAAGTTATTGTAGTTCCAACCATGGCAGAAGAGCTTTCTAGCCTGTACAAGGGCCTATGTCTCACTGAGGAAGAGAAATAGGAAGTCCTCATCCTGAGTAAGGAAGTTTTGATCTCCATTAAAAAAAGTAAGAAGTGCTTGGCTGCTCTTGTTGTAGCAGAAAAGGAGGTTAACAAAGGAGCTTTTCGTTCTACCATGAGCAAGGTTTGGAAAGTGAAGCCTTTAAGGATCTTGGTGTCAACAAATTCTTGGTTGAGTTTCAAAGTGTTCCAGAAGAGGCTCGAGTCCTCTCAGGACATCCCTGTTCTTTTGATAGGTCTCTGGTGTGTTTATTTGACTCTGAAGGCTGCTTGGCTCCCAAAGATATTGCCTTCACCAAAGAACCATTCTGGCTACAGCTCCAAGACTTGCCTTTTGCAGGTATGAACAAAATAATGGGGGAAAGGTTGGGTGCAGCTGTGGGCACTATTTTCTCAGTGGATGTAGATGCTAGTGGAATGGCCTAGGATAGTTTCCTCAGGGTGAGAGTGTTACTTGACATCTCTAAACCTCTTGCCCGTGGTCGATTTTTTAACATTAGAGAGAAACGTTTTTGGATTCCTTTCAAGTATGAAAGGTTGCCTTTGTTCTGTTTCCATTGTGGTGTCATAAAACACTCTAGTCCATCATGCCCAATCTCTCATTTAGGTGGCAAATTACGTGAAAGAGCTGCACCCCAATACGACTCATGGTTAAGAGCTAGCTCTCGGGTGAGAAGCTCTCAGACTTACAGCAAGAAGGGGGTGACTTTGAAAATTCAGGGAATTGGCGCCAAAACAAACATGATAATAGCAGGTAAGATGATGCTGGGATGGGACATAATGCTTCAGGAAACTCTGCTGTAACTTTTGAGCAAGCTGACCTTGGGAGTTCTAACAATTAGCACCTAAGATGGACTTTACATGAAAGGGGCAACAAGTATGTCTCTAAAGGCCCTTCTGACCTTCCCCTTCAGGCAAGTTCTGATAACCTCGAGACCTCCCCCCACTTGACTGATATGCACTAAGAGGATCCCTTGGTCTCCAAAGTGGTTTCTCCAAACCAGTGCCCTTTCTTGTCTCAAGTTGGCCTTGGTACAATTAGTGTTATCAGAGCTAGTACTCAGGTTAGCTCCCCATCCTACAACTCCCCTATCAAAACCTTTATATCTAGCAGTACTAAAGGGCCTACTTGGAAGAGAAAGGCTAGACGGCTAAGGGCATAAAGGACTTCACAGTCCCCCTGATTCACCTATGTGTGATACTGATGAATCCAAGAAAAGGAAAAAAGCTTGGTGAAGGGTATCATAGGCCCATCATAACAAGGAAGAGAGCAAAGCAAGCTAGGTTGGTGGCAGAGGCTGGTTTCTAGCCCTGCCAGTCCCCATGAAACACTTAGTTTGGAACTGTCGAGGGCTTGGGAACCCTCGGTCAGTTCAAGAACTTCACTTAATGGTGAAGGAAAAGCCCGAATGTAATATTCCTTAGTGAAACCAAGTGCAAGAGAGAAAGGATGGAAACCATTCGGGATAAGATGAACTTTGAACATAGTTTTGTTGTTGATTGTATTGGAAGGAGTGGTGGTTTGGCCATCCTTTGGAAGAAGGAGGTGGAAGTTGGTTTGGATTCTTATTCTAACCACCACATATCTCTCTCCATCTTCTCTTCTGTCATGGATAAAAGGTGGACTTTAATAGGTTTTTATAGGCAACCTGCTGTTGCAAAGAGGAATGAAAGTTGGAACCTGCTTAGATTAATCCATTCTAGAATTTAGGATGAACAATTTGGCTCCCATACACGACCTTTCAAGCAGATGGAGGACTTCAGATTAGCTTTAATGGACTGTGGCCTTTTGGAAATTGGCTAAATAGGATCTAAGTTTACTTGGTGCAACAAACGGGAGAGGCTTGATTTTACTAAATCTAGACTGGACATGCAATTAACAATGAGTGGCTAAATCTGTTTGAAATCAATCAGTCTTTTGTCCTACCAAGCTAGTTTTCAGATCACAACCCCCTCTTCATCCAATGCTCGAATTATGCTCAAACAGATGCCCCTAAGCAGAAAGTATTTAGATATGAAGTTGCCTGGGGAAAAAGATAGGGCTGTGTTGAGCTCATTCAGTCTGCTTGGATGCAAGGTCTCTCTCAAGGCTCCAAGGTAGCTATCACTCGAGAAGGTCTGAATATTTGCAGAGACAAGCTAAAGGTCTAGAGTAAGGAGGCCTTTAGAAATCAGAGAAGGCTCCTCACATAGAAGAGAGAAAGACTAAGATTACTACAAGACTCCAACACTGGTCAATTCAGTGGCCAGATAAGCTCACTTTAGAGAGAAGTGGATGGATATCTTGAGGAAGAAGAGTTGAAGTGGTGGCAAAGAACAAAGATGGCTTAAGGAAGGGGATAGAAACACCAAATTGTTCCATAAGTGTGCTACCCAAAGAAAACAGGTGAGTTCCATCAAGAATATAATCAGTGAGGATGGCATTCTAGCCTCTAGCGAAGAAGAGATTGCCAAGGCCTTCCAATCCTTTTACTAGAACCTTTTCTCCACCTCTAACCTATGGGATACAGATGCTGTCCTCAATTCTCTCCAACCTCTAGTTAATGAAGAGATGAACTGCTCCTTAACTAGCGACTTCATAGAACAGGAAGTTGAAAAAGCTATCCTAGATATGAATCCTCTAGACTCCTCTGGCCTAGATGGATTCCCAGCAATGTTTTATCACCAGGATTGGGCCACAATTGGAAAGAAGGTGACTGCTACAGTCATAGATGTGGTAAATACCAGAAAGGGTCTCCATGAACTCAAGTAGACATTCATTTCTCTTACTCCCAAAAAGAAATCCCCTTAATCTGTCCCAGACTATAGACCTATAAGTTTATGCAATGCCTTCTATAAGATCATTGCCAAAGTGACTCAAGCCCATTCTGCCTAGCCTAATCTCTCATACACAAAGTGCATTTGTCCCAGGGAGGTTGATTTTTGACAATGTGGTTGTAGCTTATGAACTGTTGCATCCAATACAAACCATAGTAAAAGAGAAACATAATGGGTATTGCACTAAAACTCGATATGAGCCAAGCTTATGATAAAGTGGAATGGGGGTTCTTGCACGCAGTTATGATTAAATGGGTTTTGACAGCAAATGGGTAGAGTTGGTGATGTAGTGGGTCACTATTGTGAGCTATTCCATTTTAATTAATGGCATCCCTCAAGAGTCCTTCATACCTTCTAGAGGAATTAGACAGGGAGACCCCCTCTCTCCTTACCTCTTTACTATTTGCTCTGAATTTCTTAGTCACAGTTTGAACCAAGCTGAGATGCAGGGTTCAATATCTGGGATTCCAATTGCTCGAGGAGCTCTCCATGTGAATCACATATTTTTTGCAGATGACAGCTTAGTCTTCTGCAGATCCTACCCAATAGAGTGGAGTAGACTACATCAAATTCTTAGCACCTATGAGCAAGCTTCTAGGCAAAGACAATCTTGACAAAACTTCCATCTTCTTCAGCAGTAACACCAAGTTGGAGATTCAACAAGCCATTCTTGAGAAAGCAGGAATTGAAGCCTCTAGTTCCTTTGACAAGTACCTGGGACTACCCTCCTCTATGGGGAGAAACAAGACCAAAGCCTTCAGTTCACTGTTAGACATGATCAAAGCCAAGATGACTAGCTGGAAAACAAATATGCTGTCCCAAGCTGGTAAGGAAATTTTGATAAAATTTGTCTTGCAGCTTATTCCTACCTACAACATGGGTATTTTTAAGCTTCCCAAAACCATACTAAGAAGCCTTAACCAGCTCTTGCAATCCTTTTGGTGGGGTCAAAAGGAAAATAAAAAATCCAGTTGTTAAATTGGCAAGTTCTTGGGAAACCCAAGCATAGGGGAGGTTTGGGGTTTAGGGACTTCGAACATTTTAACTTAGTCTTGCTTGCAAGGCTAGAGAATCCTCCAAAACCCTTCATCCCTTGCTACTCAGGTGCTTCAATCCAAATATTTCCCTTCATTAGACTTCCTCTCAGCTAAACAAAGAGGCAATGACTCCTATGTGTGGAAAATGTTCCTATTCGTAAAGCCCATTCTCACTGAAGGCCTTCTATGGAGAGTAGGGAATGGGAGTGAGATAAAAATCTGGCAAGACAAATGGCTACCTTGTTCCTCAACCTATCGAGTTCAATCTTTTGTTAATATCCTGCAATGGGACCTCCCTCTCATCTATGCAATCTTCTCAAATCTAGAGGCAAGCATGATTAGCAGAATGCCTAGTAGTCCCTGTAGAAACCAGGATTTGCTAACCTGGAGATGCTCAGCCAATGGAAAATTCTTAGTGAAAAGTGCCTATCACCTGCAAGACACCATAAAGGAAGACAGATTGGGCTAGCCCTCAAGACAGATTGCCAACTTGGGTTTTTGGCACAGAATTTGGAGTATCAAGGCACCTCAGGCCACAAAATCCTTTCTTTGGAGAATTGATAGTGAGTCCTTTCCCATTAACCTCAACCTGTACAATAGGAAGGTGGTGGATTCCTCCCTATGTCCAATCTGTTTCCTCTATCCTGAATCAGTTTCACATGCTCTATCGTCATGTACAGCTGCCCAAGATGTGTGGTCTATGTGTTCAAGGAGGCTTCAAATTTTTTTTTTTTATCATGGATGGCCCTTTTAAAGAAGTCCTGATGCCTATCTTGGATCAACTCTCTCCTTCGGAACTCATTGAAGTTGTTGTCACTGCTAAAATGATTTGGCACAGGAGAAACACTTGGCTCTTTGGGAAGCATTTTAACTCTCCTATCCAAGCATCAAAGCTGATTAAGACAGAGTTGCAGTACATTAGATCCTGACAAGAGGGTAGCATGAAATAGCCTAAAGGTCATTGTGCCCCTTTGCACCCAATGGACTGCTCCCCCCCAGATTTCTTCAAAGTCAACTGGAATGTAGCATTGGCTAAAGGCAATTCAAAGCTGGGAATAGGAATGGTTATTAGGGACTCAGCTGGTTCCATCATAACCTCATAATGCTCCTCTATACCATTGACCCTTGATCCTTTTCTAGGGGAAGCAGTAGCAGCACTTAGAGCCACCTCTTTATGTGCTGAGCTGGGACTTCACCAATTCATCTTTGAAGGTGACTCTCTCACTGAGGTGAAGGCTGTTCAACAGATGGAAGATAGCCAGAGTTCTACTGGAATTGTTATCAGATACATCAAGCTAATGCTATCCAAGACCCCGTAGGTCCATTCAACATGTCCCTAGGGAAGTCAATGTTATTGCTCATTGTTTGGCAAAATTTGCTCTCAATTGCTTGGAAGGCTGTATACTTATTAAGGATTATCCTCCTTATATTCAACATTTAACCTAATGAATGAAGTTTGTTCCTTTCAAAAAGAAAAAAGAAAAAAATAGAAAGTATCGACCCTGGGAAAAAATCTTTTATCTATTGGGCAACTTACTAATGATTATTCATATAATTGTGAATTTTATGGTGTTGGTTTTGTTAACGTTTTAGGTGAATTTTAGTACTGGACGATGGAAAGGTAATCTTTAGACCCTATCTTTCCCTTACGAGGCTCACTTCTCCACTCGTTTCCGGACTGTCTCTAAAGATGTGTGGCATCAGGGTTTGGGACATTCTCAGGCCTCTACTCTCCAAGTCTTCAAGACCAAAGGGCTTATTCAAATTGCTGATTCAAATAAACTTCATTCTATTTTTGAAAGTTGTCAGTTAGGCAAACTGAGCAAACTTCCTTTGTTATCCTCTTCTAGTTTAACTTATGATGTCTTTAAGAAAGTTTATTGTGACTTGTGGGGACCTACCCCTGTTATTTCTGTTGAAAAATTTCATTATTATGCATGTTTGGTTGATGCTTTTTCTAAGTATATGTGGTTTATTCTGCTCCAAAAAAATCTAATTTGTTCTCTGCCTTTTTGCTTTTTAAGATATAAGTTGAACGTCAATTAAAAAAAATGTTTTCAAACTAATGGGGGTGGTCATCGGACCATCCATAAACTTGGTATGATGATGCTTTTCCATAGTGGTGTTCCAAAACATTTTTGGGTTGAAGCTTTTGCTATTGCTACTTTTTTAGTTAGTCAACTTCCCTCTGACACACTTGATTTATAATCCCCTTTTTCCATACTTTAAGGAACCTATCTTGACTATCGTTCCTTGCGTGTGTTTGGTTCCAAATGCCATCCCTACACTTAGGACACCAAACAGAACAAATTTGACCCCAAAACCTTATCATGTGTTTTTTTTGAGATGCAATGATAAGCATCGTGGGTACAAGTGCTATCTTCCTTCGACTTGTCGTACTTATATTTCTAGTCATGTTGTCTTTAATGAACATAATTTTCCTTATAAAAATCCTAGGAACCTTCATCACCCTTAACTTGTTGAGTCGACTCTTTCACCTTTGACATCTGGATTACCCCTCCCTCGGCTCAATCTCCACCCGCTGCTATCATCCCTTTAGTCCTTAACTTACCTATCCTGTTGCTTGTTTCCTCTTGTCCCCTCCCTGTCTATGACCCTCTCCCCACTACCTCGACTCACCTCGATTTCCCTGATCTTCCTACCCACAGTCTGATCTTCCCTTTAGGCCCACCACACACATCATGATTACCCGCTCCAAAGCTGGCATACACAAACCTAATCTAAAATTTGCCAACCTTCATGACCTCACTCCCATTCCCAAAGAGCAAAAAATCGTTCACTCTACTCTCACTCACCTTGTTTGGTCCCAAGCCATGCTTGATGAGTTACAAGCATTGTCTAAGAATAACACGTGGACACTTGTTCCTCGTGATCCCTCCATGTCTGTTATTGGTTTCAAATGGGTTTTTAAAACCAAACTCAATGTAGATGGCAGCCTTGATTGATTGAAAGCTTGTTTAGTCACCAAAGGCTTTCATCAAATCGATGGTATTGACCACAATGAAACATTTTCACCTGTTATTCGCCCAAGCACCATTCGAATTGTTATCACTCTTGCCCTGATCAACTGCTAGAACATTCGCCAGTTGGATGTTAAGAATGCCTTCCTCCATGGTGATCTCCACGAATATGTCTACATGGAACAACCTCCAGGTTTTATCCATCCAACTCTCTCTTCTCATGTTTGTAAGTTAAATAAAGCACTCTATGGTTTAAAACAAGCACCACATACTTTGTTTGATAAGTTCAGTAGTTTCCTTCTCACTTATGGTTTTATTTGTAGCATTGTCGATTCATCACTATTTATTTATCACTCCTATCATGGTTGTCTTATATTGCTATTGTATGTTGATGATACTTACTTACTGGGTTCTCTACTGATTTTCTTAATGAATTTATTTCAACTCTTCTTAGTCAATTTTCCAAGAAAGATTTTGCCCCCCTTCACTATTTTCTGGGAATTCAAATTACCCTAATCTCTAATGGTCTCATATTGTCTCAAACCAAATTTGCTCTTGATATTTTAGAACATGCCCAAATGACTGATTGTAAGCCCATGGGTACTCCTATGATACCTAAGACCAAAGGCGTTACCTCTACTTCCCATTTTCTTGACCAAGCCCATTATTGCAGTATCGTGGGTGCCCTTCAATATCTTACTCTTACTTGCCTCAATCTTTCATATAGTGTTAATTTTGTTTCTAAATTTATGCACTCTCCAGCAGAAGCTCATTTTAAAATGGTCAAACGCATTCTTAGATATTTAAAAGGCACTGTGGAACTTGGCCTACATTTTAGCTCCAATTCTATGCTTGATCTTTATGCTTTTTCTGATGCAGATTGGGTAGGGTGTCTTCTCACTCGACAATCCACCATCGGATACTGTGTCTTTCTCGGTAGCAATTGCATTTCTTGGTCCGCCAAAAAGCAACCCACTGTCTCTCGCTCAAGCTCTGAAGTTGAATATCGAGCGATGTCTCAAAAAACCGTTGAGCTCACCTAGTTTTCTTTTCTCCTTCGTGACTTGGGCGTCAACCTTCCAACTTCCCCATTGTTACTTTGTGATAATCTCGGTGCTCTTTACGTGATCGTCAATCCCGTTTTTTATGCTCGTAGCAAACACATCGAGATTGACTATCACTATGTCCGTGAATGTGTAACTCTTGGTTTGCTTCATACTCAACATGTTCCGGCCTCCCCCCAACTTGCTGATCTCCTTACCAAACCGCTTTGTCATCCTACGCTCTCTAATCTTCGCACCAAACTTGGCCTCGTCCCTTGACACAGTTTGTGGGGGCATATTGACAGTACTCACATACCAACAGACAAAAAATTAAACTCAAAACACTTACTAAATGAAGCTAGTATCTACTATTGCAATTTCACACCCAACAGCTACAACTCCATCAACACCAAGAGACCAACGCAAGCACCCCAATGAGAGCAATGGCTAGAACTTGCCTTTGTAAACCGATTGTGAATATCTTGTTATAGCACCTTCCATGCATGGTTTACTTTCTTTCCAATAGTAATATACATATTGTATAATTGTAAGCCATTGTATAAATATGAATAGAGACTCTCAATACTCTCACGGTCATTGAGAACATTCATCAAACACTTTGTCTTCACTGTCTTTATACTCCTCAAGAAACTTTACAAATAGATCATGATTCGCGACTTTGGGAACAACATCTTTGAAGGTGGATAGAGGCGACTGAGATACTATGGTGGAAGAAAATGTAGAAAATTGAAAGCATAAGCCACGTAAAAACCAATGTACCTTATCGGTATCATCAATGGCAGAACCCATGGTAGGAAGTTGGTCACAAAGAGCCTTAAAGGCTCGAGAGTATTCATAGACACTTCTTGTGTCTTTCTTTCATAAGCTGAAGATCTTCTTTGAGTCGTAACTCATGTGCCTTTGATTTGCGAGAAAATGATTTTTCAAGTACTGTCCAAGCATCGTGGGAACTAGTTTGTCCAAGGACCTTGCTCATAGCTTCTTCAAAGAGGGAAGAATTGAAAAAGTTGAGAACTAATTGGTCAGTTTGCTTCAAGGCACTATATGCATGATTAATTAGGGGTTGAAGTGTTAGTTTTAGAAATTGTGGTAGGTGGTGGACAAATAGAGCCATATATCTATGTAACCAATTAGTAGATTCTGGCTAGTAAGAAGGGGGAAGAAATTGACTTTTTCAAGGAAGATAATTGTTGGGAAGTCAATTTGATAGACAACATATGAATCATGGTGTTGAAAGAAATAAGAGAGGGGGAAGAGGAGATGCTGTCGGATGCCATGAAAAAAGAACTGGAGGTGATTCCTATACTGTAGGTGCTATCATAACAATGTTTTGAGAAAATGCTTTTCCAAGCGCACACAATAGTGTGTAGTGTCTTAGTATTATATACAGATTATACAATAAATGTGCAGCTGTACAAACATAATTATGCAGCTTATAAAATAGATCACAAGGCTTAAAATAAGGAATCGATTAATCACAAGGGATTGAGTTTGAATCAGTTGACTTTCCAGCGTCCAGTTGTATCCTTAACACACACACACAGAGATATTTATATATATATCTTTATATATATTTATATATATCTTTATCTACTTATATATAAAGTGCGAATAGGTTAGGAATAGTGTTTTCGTCTAATATATTTTTCTCCAATTTTGCCCCTGCTTGTATTCGTATATTTCGGTTCTGCCCCTAACGTATTTCCCGTTTTGCCCCTGGTCCCGCGCGCGAGCCCCTCCTCCCCCTCCCCTGTTCGTTTCTCGATCTGCAGCCGTGCGCCTCCCAACGCTGCCGTGGCCGACACAGCCCCGTCGATTCTCTTTGTCTCCGGCCGGCGTTCCTCTCCTTCAAATCTGAGACCCTATCGTGCCGCCGTTAACTGCCACGATGGAATCCAAGCCATGGCCGTGCATTTCTTCGTCAGCTCCAGTGCGCCGCCAGAAGCCGGCGTGGCCAACACCACCCGGCCCATTATCTTCGCCTCCGTCTGGCACCCCTCCCCTTCCAATCTCAGCCTCTCTCCTGCTGTCGGTAGCCACCGTGAGCGACTCAAACCCACCGGCTGTGGGTATAACACTGTTCACTAAATTTTTTCCTATTTTACCCCTGACTTTATAGAATCACTATTAATCCATCCCATTTCATCTCATTATTATAAAAAAGTATTTTTAATGATATTGTGAAATTTTTTTTTTAATGTTTAAGCGTATAAAAAATTGAATAAAAAGTCAAAAAAATAAATTTTTTTGTACGTATCGAAACCTATCTCTTAGGCTTTAGATGTGAAAAATGAGTAATGTTACAAATTGATTTGAACTTTACAATTGGATTATAATATTTTTTTTT
>QEOT01008251.1:73611-83991 GCA_003123785.1 Pterocarya stenoptera | reverse complement strand
AAAACACAAGAGAAATATCATAAAATTGCAAATAATGGAAAGAATGGTTTTTCCTTACCAAAATAGTTTCAAAATCCTAGCCCTCAATAATCACTCTCTTATACAATTTAATTGTGATCTCTCACTCTAACCCTTTCTAACAATAACAATATTCTCTCTTACTCTAACCCTCTCTCACTCTCTCTCTCTCTCTAACCATCTCTCAATCGAACTCTCTCTCTCTCTAACCCTCGCTCACCATTCACCCTCTCTCTCTCTATTTCGTGCACGGGGGAAGCAGAAATGACTCTGCTTCCTCCCGTGCGTGTTTTCATGTAAAAAAAAATTTCATTTGAATTAACGTTCGAACGTTTAATTTATATGTTCGAACGTTACTTTAACATTCACGTTCGAACGTATAAATTAAACGTTCGAACGTTACTTTCAGTCTCCCAAATTTTCAGCATTCACGTTTGAACATTTAATTTATACGTTCGAACGTTACTTTCAGCCTCCCAAATTTTCAGCATTCACGTTCGAACGTTTAATTTAAACGTTCGAACGTGAATGCTCAGCACAGAAGACGATAATTGAGCGAAAAATTTCCCGCCAATAATTTTCGTACGTTCGAACGTATAGGATTTAACGTTCGAACGATACAATTGAGCGGGAAATTTCCCTCCAACAATTTTCGTACGTTCGAACGTATATAATTTAACANATAATATTTCACAATCCATATCACAACATTTTCACAATATTTTCACAACAAAATTTTTTAAACATAACAATATTTCCACAACAATGTCTCTAAACATATTAATGCTTATCAATAAACATCATAAACTCACAAAATATAAATATACTTAATAAAAAATAATCACAATATTTTCATAACAAAATTATCTAATATAACAATATTCTTACAATAATATTTATAAACATATTAATTCATCAATAAACATCATAAACTCACAAAATATTAACAAAATTCATAAACAATAATCACAACATTTATAATCCTTATCACAATATTTTTATAATATTTCCACAACAATGTTTCTAAATATATTAATGCTCATCAATAACCACCATAAACTCACAAAATATAAATATACTTAATAAACAATAATCACAATATTTAAAATCCATATCACAACATTATCACAATATTTCCACAACATTTATCTAAACATAACAATATTCCCACAACAATGAGCGGGAAATTTCCCTCCAACAATTTTCGCACGTTCGAACGTATAGGATTTAACGTTTGAACGATACAATTGAGCGGGAAATTTCCCGCCAACAATTTTCGTACGTTCGAACGTATATGATTTAACGTTCGAACGATACAATTGAGCGGGAAATTTTCCGCCCACATTTTTCCACGTTCGAACGTAAATAATTCACATTAAAACGTAAATATAACTTGATTATTAATAGTTGGAAATAAAAAATAATCTAGTATATATATAATATATATTATATAACATATTCATAATTACTATTATATATTATAGTTGCATAATATATTATATACACTAAATAGCAGTATATATAATATCACTACAAGGGGAATCACTCTAATCCCCTGATTAATTTCACTGGAAAAAATCTTATAAATCGTCGTGAATGGACTTTCACAGCAATATATACATCACTGGAGGTTTGCTGGTATTAAAGTCCCACTTATAATAACTCAATACATTTATAAGAAAAAATGAGATATATCATATAACAAAATATATAATATAATATACTTATATATACTTATACTTAATATTCATGTTATATATATATACTACTATCAACAACATTTTATTATTTTTTATTTTATCCGCAACATAATGATTAAGGAAGTGATTTTAAGTATTATGATAGTAGTTTTTTTTTTAAATATTTAAATTTATATATTAGTACATACACTTATATATATATGTACATACACNAATATACTTAATAAACAATAATCACAATATTTAAAATCCATATCACAACATTATCACAATATTTCCACAACATTTATCTAAACATAACAATATTCCCACAACAATGAGCGGGAAATTTCCCTCCAACAATTTTCGCACGTTCGAACGTATAGGATTTAACGTTTGAACGATACAATTGAGCGGGAAATTTCCCGCCAACAATTTTCGTACGTTCGAACGTATATGATTTAACGTTCGAACGATACAATTGAGCGGGAAATTTTCCGCCCACATTTTTCCACGTTCGAACGTAAATAATTCACATTAGAACGTAAATATAACTTGATTATTAATAGTTGGAAATAAAAAATAATCTAGTATATATATAATATATATTATATAACATATTCATAATTACTATTATATATTATAGTTGCATAATATATTATATACACTAAATAGCAGTATATATAATATCACTACAAGGGGAATCACTCTAATCCCCTGATTAATTTCACTGGAAAAAACCTTATAAATCGTCGTGAATGGACTTTCACAGCAATATATACATCACTGGAGGTTTGCTGGTATTAAAGTCCCACTTATAATAACTCAATACATTTATAAGGAAAAATGAGATATATCATATAACAAAATATATAATATAATATACTTATATATACTTATACTTAATATTCATGTTATATATATACTACTATCAACAACATTTTATTATTTTTGATTTTATCAGCAGCATAATGATTAAGGAAGTGATTTTAAGTATTATGATAGTAGTTTTTTTTTTTAAATATTTAAATATATATATTAGTACATACACTTATATATATGTACATACACTATATATATATATATATACTATGATAGCATAATACTTTAAATAGAAACATAATATATAGTGATAGACATTTGGTTATAATTAATAAAACTAACAACAACCTATATATATAGTATCTATATATTATATATAAGTACATACACTATATATATATATTATGATAGCATAATACTTTAAATGGAAACATAATATATAGTGATAGACATTTGTTATAATTAATAAAACTAACAACAACTTATATATATATTATATATATACTATGATAGCATAATACTTTAAATGAAAACATAATATATAGTAATAGACATTTGGCTATAATGTATTTTACAATATAATATACTATATATTATAATATAATATTAGATATAGTATGCTATATGTTATAGTATACATTATAATGTATAACATATATTAATAAATTAATATATTATTAATATATTTTGAAAAATCAATCAAGAAATGTTCAATGATGGACTTCAACGTTCTAATGTTTTATTTTTCACGTTCTAACGTCTCCTTCTACGTCCGAACATATAGGATTTAACGTTCGAACATAATGCTTTTAAATTTATTTATGTTTTCAACAATTTGACGTTTATCCTTTACGTTCGCATGTAAACACATACGTTCGAACATATATCCAAATGTCCGAATGTGTATATATTACGTTCGAACGTAAAATAATAAAATATATTATACGTTCTACGTTCGAACGAAATGTATTTTACGTGCGAACGTAAAATATACACGTCCGAACGTTTTATCTTAACGTTCTAACGTATGTTTCTCTATGTTCGAACGTTCATGTAGAGCAGTTTAAAATTATAACAAAAGATGCATCAATAGTAGTCATAATTTTTTTTCCTTTTCTATTTTCAGGATATGACTCATCCTTTACATACCAGGAAACGAGGGAGGGAATGGACCACTCAGGACATTGCTCAGATCAGGGCTCATATTGTTATGGTAGAGCGAGAGGCCCTAATCAACGAGTTCGACGAACTCATATAAGAGCAAAGGAACCTGAAAGATGGTCTTCCTCAGTAGAGGCTGGGAAATATCTGCACATTGAAAGTTATGCGCAGACAACGCTATCATCTAAGTGTTGTTTACGTACTTCTATCATATTTTATATTTCATTTTTAATTTTTGTAAGGAACAATATTATTTAATAAATATATAGTTTTTTAATTTCAATTCTCAATCTTCTTTAATGTTATATTTTTCAACTTTAATACATAATCACTGTACTTCAAATATATATAAACATAAATATATCTTTATATATGTATATATAAATTTATATTTATATATATAAACATAAATATATTTATATATATAAATATATAATTATATTTTACAAATTGTGTATATATAAATATATACAAGTCGATTTTTTAGACTTGTATACAAATTATGCATTATAAAAACTACATAAATTTTAAATTAGAGTCATATTTAATTTAAATTTACAATTAACGTTCGAACGTTAATTACTAAGGTTCGAATGTTGGCGCCAAAATATTTCACGTTCGAACGTACATAGCCACATGTTCGAACGTATATGTAACGTTCGAACGTAATTTTCTCATACGTTGGAACGTAAAAAAAATCTCATCGGCCTTTAGTGACGGTTTTCAGAAACCGTCACAGAAAAGCCTTTTTAGTGACGGTTTGGGGACTGTCACAAATTCACAACCGTCACTAAAAAGCAATTGTGTTGTAGTGTTTATCTAAAGCTATGCCAGAGATTTGGTGAAAATCTTAGAGTCCAAAAACTAACTAAGGTTAATCACTAGATTCACACGTATGCTCTTGCAGCCGCGCGCAGGCCATCCATTTTTGGCGTTGATAGCTCGAGAGTTTGCAAAAGAATACGTAAATGATTAAATGGGTAGGAAAATTTCGAATCATGTATGTGTTGAAATTAAGCTATACAATGAGAGAATTCATATCTGTGAGATCATGCCAGTTCTCTCTAACACTTTTGAGTCATAGATGCTAGCTTCTGACATTTCGATCTGCACAATCTCAGACGTCGAAGAATCCATGGCTTGGTCAAGTTCTTCCTCATCATGATGATCTTGGTCATCATGAACTCCTTGATCATATTGTTCTTCAACAATTTCATCATCTAACTCGTTGGAAACATGAGCTTTGATCTCGCCATCGTTAGGGAATGTTAGCACTCGGTGACGATCATGATGAGAAGGCAAATCCAACGAATCCAGGGTTCTGTTACTGCTTGATCCTGATCGTACAGAAACATCCTGCCCTTTTTTCCCCCTTTCCCTTGCTTCAGCATACCATTGATTTATTGCATGCACAGTTTGACCTTCGAGGCCGACTCTGCTCTTGAATTGTGATCCCATCTGTGCATAATGTGCAAACCATGCATGTACAACGTAAGACAACTTATAATTATGTTATATATCTTTAAGATGCAATTAATCTATGTGCAATAATATGCATGCCATCTATATTTCACTTGAAATGAATATATAGTATCTATATATTTAGCATAAAATAATAGGCATTTTGGTCATTTCACACCATGTACCTGGGTTACAAGAGCGTAGAGGGGAAGAGTAATGTAACTGCACAACACTTGAACTGTCACCCTGAAGACATTATTCAAAACAACTAGCTTTTAATGAACACATTAATTTCAAGTAGCATGAAGCTGGCTCGCAAATACATAATTGCTAACAAGTGATCAGAGAGTAATGTCATGATGTGCTACTTGTCATCATTTTTTTTGTCATTTCTAGTTACATCGACTTATGGAATCAAGTTCAAGTAATTTAATTCATAAGCTAACCATTTCAATAAAAAGTAACTGAAAATCATGCGCCACATCAGTCGGTGTGGTGTGACTAGAGAAGACATAATTTAATATGCAGAACAACATTTTCTTAAACTTGATTAATAATATATCACTACAAGAAAACCAAGCATTTGTGATAGATTATTTGCGATGATAATGACTATTTGCAATAAAAACAGATTACTTTTGGCAGGAAATAATCATTTTCGCAGGAAATAACTAGCCACAAATAAGTAGTTTTCTTATAGTGTATTTACGGATGCATCTTGATCGATAAATCTTGAATATACATGGTATTGTGAGATTTTCTTTGGGGAATGAATCTTGGGTGGTGGTGATGGTGATGGTGACAAAATAAGATCACATATTATTAATTAGGAAGAAGAAGAAAAATAAAAAGAAGAAAGAGAACACCCTGCACGTACGGTAATGCTACCCGAACAACGATGATTTCGATATTTTCATGGTAGCAAGACTTGATCCCATATTGCCACTGAAAATTAGAAAGTGATTAAACAAATTACATGATCGAACTTGTTTACAAATAAATGCACACACAATCAATCGACTGCATTGAGTTTAAAGCATGATCATGATGACCAAATGGAAGCTGCCAATTAAGCATACCGTGACCCAAACGAAGAAAGCAAGCTCAAATGCATTCTGGAAATAGTTAAGAAATCAAATCAAAGATAGAATTAGTACTTAAACAGTCATTAATTCTAATATTGGAGCAATTATCTAAAGATTCCTTTTCTTTTTTTGGAAGTAATTAATTATGAGTAGGATATATAATATTTTTACCGTAAACAAAGTAAAATGCAGAAGGGTCAAGACGAATTTGGGTCGATTGAACCAGAAAAGACTGTCATTGAGTTGCACCACAGGTGTTCCTTTGATTACGCTATTCTGATCTTTGAGTTGAAGAGCCATTCTTGCTACAATTACTTCCAGTTTGGTTCCAAGAAGTAGCACTAACTGCACAATATAATAAATATATCAAAATCGTCGACTATTACTAAGAAAACTAATTAATCTGCATGTAATTATATCTTTAAACTTTGAATACGTACAATTAATGGGAGAAATGATAACCACAGATACATATGCCAACCTGATCAAGATCATCATAAATATCATAAGTTAATAATATATGCTGGATAAATTGATACATCAAGTTGATCTTACAACATATTGAACATGATTTAGTGCTGTTTGAAAAACTCGTAGGGTAATACTAATAATAAATTATGTTGTAGGATATATTTCATGTATTTATCATTTTTTAACTTGAGATATATATTTCAATTTGGACAAAAATTCGAAAAAATTATTCTCCATATATATAGTATAAAGAGGACATTTTGCTCACCGTGCACGTCGAGAAGAATGAAGACGACAACAATAAACCACATGGAAGGGCTGTCCAAAAGTGTGAAAATATCATGAGCTTGATCGTTACAAAGAGTCGATTTTAACAAAAATATACTTACAATTAACGTACTTGATTTTATGTGTTAGCTCTATTTTACGATAAAAGTAATTCTACGATCTGACTTACCACAACAAGTGATCACGTCAATTTGTGATTTTATTCTTGTAAAATTTTTTGTAGCTTAAACATTTCTTAGCTTAATATTGAGATTATTAAATAATTTTATGTGATATTTAACTGCTAATTACAAAGCGTCTATCTAGCATACATAGACCGAAGACCGTTTGATATAAACAAAAAAAATCGATGAACCAAATTGGACAAAGACAGATGATCAGATATTCATGGAATAGGAGTATAATTAAATAATTAACAACCTGATGCCAATCACAGCTTTGCAATCCTCGTCCAGCGAACGTTGTATGTACTTTTGGAAGTTGAAGGAGTTATTTGTTGACATATGGGCCTATAAAATCAGTGGAACTATTTATAAAAACACTACTTTCTTGCAAATGGATTATTTAAAATAAATCTATAAAATAACGTGACTTGATGCAATACATTAGATTGCAAATTAAATTATTTTTATCGTAAAATAAATGATCTAGAGGATCGCATACATAAAGTACTCATGTCACAACTTTGTGATCAGTTTATTTTTGTGTAATCCATTTATATTTACAACACCTCTCTATGCTCCAATTATCCTAGTATTTTTAAAAAAAGACTAATACGAGACTTATATACCTCAAAATTATATCTAATATTACTTCCACTTCTCAAATATATGAACAACAGGAGTTGAAATTTAGAAAAAAGGTGGAGAACCTAACCGAGATAAAACCATGGCGTAGAGTTAGGTAGTCAACTTTGGCCACTGAATTGAAGAATTGTCGGAAGAAGCATTTCTGTTCCAATTCAAATTTGAGCAAACGATCGACGGTATGATCAGAATTAGAAAAATAAATATTATTCTTTTTTTTTCCTTATATTTTAATACATTTTAAGTGCCTGAACATCAATATATAAATATATATGATGGATCATAATATAAAAATTTAAGAAAAAAAATAACATGACTGCTATATATTTCTATGCTCTAAATTAATATATAGCATATTGATAAGAGAAAGAAAAGGAATAATTACTACTTACGATCCAAAGATGAAGTGATGTTCTTGTAAAAGAATTCATATGTCGGCGCCCGAACGTCGTTTGTCTTGTATATCTAAATCGATTAGGATCTAAATAGACATGGGTACTCATGATGTCAGGAAAAACAAATCAAATTTTAAAATATTGAACACCATGATAAATTATAGAAGTGATGCTAGGAAAAAGTCTTAAATACACAAGTCCTGTGCAAGTCTTTTGTGAAAAAATAAATTCCAATATAATTAAAAAGTGAATTTTTTGCACTTTTTATATTGAAGTTCATTTTTTTTTATAGAGGCCTTTACATTTTGATCAATTTGTATATATCATCATTATTCAAATCGTAGGAGTAATAAGGCAAACATGATGGTATAAAATCAAAGCATAGAGGCCTAAAAATTGATTAATTAGTATTGAATGATGGAGAGATATATATAAAATTATAATATAATATCTCTAATTTTATATCTCATGACTATGATCCTAACACAACCGATCGCGAAGCATTTCATTCATTAATATTAGAAGAAAAATTCTACTGATCATCATCTGACTTACATCACACAGTACTACTTGTAATTTTTTATTTTTTTTATCTTCTTTCTTTTTCAATTATGTGATATAGGATGATGAATAGAATAATTCAATTAATTTAACATAAATAAAAAAAGCATGGGCCTGTGTGTAGTGTGTGGGATAATGAGTAGCAAACCTCATATAATTAGAAACTTATAAATCACATCTAAATACAGTATTGGAAGGTCGTAAATATTAGACTATCATGTTATTTTAAAAAAAGAAGCTCTTGCCTTTTATAATTATTCGATGGACTCACTCAAGGAAGGACCAAATCATATTTAAACCCATATTCTTTAAAAGACTAATCAAGAGAACCCTGGAGATCATGAAGATGCATGCCCCGGCCACCTTCTGCTATCTTTTGCTAAAAGCTGAGGATAGACGTGTTAGCTAGCCTCTCGTCTAGATACGATTATAAAAATGCCAAACTTTAATTACAACTCACCGGAAGGCTTTAATAATTTAACGCTTTGTGCTTTTTAAGAATAAAGTCGTGGTTGGTTTCCAGGTTTCCAACCACTCCAATGGGAAATGGAAGGAAAAAAAAAAGCAGATACCTTATTTAATTTGGGGTAAAAGATCAAATGGATCATAAACAAAGACCACCCACCTAACCTAGGCCGTATACGTTTAGGAAACAAAAAAGGGTGAACAAGATCAAGATGATGGTGATCTTGTGATATTCTGTCTATATTTGAGCAAATTCGACATGCTTGGATCTTTAAAATATCTCAAAGTTTCGTTAAGAGTACTGAAATAGTTTGAGTAAAGATGCTAATTTATTGGGATTTTAAAAATGAGAGAGAAAAATTTAAATAAAAATATATATTTTAAAATAAGTACTAATATTGTATTGAAATTTGTGAAAATAATTAATAGATAAAGTTAAAATATTGTTTGAATATAATTTTTTAATATAAATACTTTTGTTTAGAAGTTTGTAAAAATTGTTTTATTTTTGTGACGTTTTCTCATATTTATCAAACGTCATATATATCTCCTATAACAAGGAGACTCGGAAAGCTTGCTATATATATTTCCCGTGAAGGTCGACCAGACAAAGAAAAATGACTTAACGCAGAAGCTAATTATAAATTAATGTGTAAAGTAAAATTAGTTCCAGTAATAAATGTTGCATAATATATGGAGATCTTGTACAGTTTTTTCATCAGAAATAGCAACATGTAATATATATATATATATTTATACACACACACTTAATTTTAATCCTTTTTTTTAGTTTTATATTTACAGATAGACATTTCTAGATCTTAGAATTAAAGAAGACCCCGATTTCTTGCGAAGACTAATCCCGTTTGTTTACACAAAATCACTATCTCATCCCATCTCAATCATTACAATTTTTTCAAATTTCCATACAAAAATATAATAAACAATTCAACTTTTTCAAATCTCAACATAAAAATAATACTAAAAAATATATTCTACCAATTTTTTATTCAACTACTATTCAAAATATCATCTCATCTCATCTGAATTGTGTATCCAAGCGGGGCTAATTTTTAAAATATTTTTAGAACAGCTAACAAATTATTTTTTTATGAATTAAAGAACTAATGATGTTTTTTCTGTTTTGTTTTTGTCAATAAACAAGTTA
>QEOT01008251.1:28573-69292 GCA_003123785.1 Pterocarya stenoptera | reverse complement strand
GACTTGGACCGGTTTGTGACTCGAGATATGCCAAGGAGAATTTAAGCAGAGAGTTTGCTCGAACGAATAACTCGGTAATTATGAAATTAGGGTATGGTTTTCACCGTACAACCCTATAAATATATAATTAATGAATAATATGGCCAATCTGGAATAATGTATTTCACCCCAACGTATATTTTGTCATTAATCAAAGATACTAAAATCTTCGTGGATGTAAGCATGCTGCAGAACCACGTAATTATTTGTGTTGAGTGATTGATTTCTTGTTTTGTTTACTTTTCTGTTATCATTTTTCATAACGGGTATCAAAGTCAATGTTCGGGTCTAAGGGAGTACGATGACAGGAGAAGAAGTAAAAGTATCTAGAAATGAGAAGTTTGACAGCACAGACTTCGGGAACTAGAGGGTGCAAATATAGGACTACCTTTATAGGAATAGACTCCATCTTCCACAGTTGGGAAAAAAGGTAGACAACATGGAAGTGCTGGTTGAAACTTGTTAGATCATTGACAGGTTTTGGGAGTTATCCAGCTGACCCTATCAAGATCAGTTACACATAATGTTATCAAGGAGAAGACCACTACAGATTTCTTGACCGCTTTGTCTAGTATGTATGAAAAGCTGTAGGCGAATAATAATGTGCATATAATGAAGAAATTGTTCAATCTGGAGATGGTAGAAGGAACATCTGTTGCTCAACATTTGAATGAGTATAATACTATTGCCAACTAGTTGTCGTCGGTCAAAATTGAGTTTGATGATGAGATTTGGGCATTGATCTTGTTGGCATTATTACCGAATAGTTGGGAGGCCATCTCATGGCTGTTAGTAATTCTACTGGGAAGATGAAACTAAAATGCAACGATATTTGAGATCTGATTCTAGTTGAGGAGGTGCGCAAGAGGGATTCTAGAGAGAAGTTGAGGTCGAATTCTAAAATGAATGTTAATGTTTGGGGTAGAGCACATGTTAGGGACTCAAATAGAGACATATCAAAATGGAGAAATAGGGGCAAGAGCAAGCCAAGGTCTGGACAGCAAGAGACTTGCTAAAATTTTGGAAAAACTAGTCATATTAAAAGGAATTGCAAAAATCCAAGAAGATGGAGAATGACGGTGCAAACTTGGTGACTTAATAAACTCAATAATAAAAAATTAAATAGACATTCATAATATTTGAAAAAATACATTATAAACTGTTTAATAGTCACAAAATTTTTATAATAAGTGTGAACTAAATAAATAACCATGAAACTAGAATTGTTCGTACATAAATAGACAATCCTAAAATGTGAATGTAAAAAGCCATTAGTTGCTTGGAGGCCTGTACTGTTGCATAAGCTGCTGCATTTGGAGTTGCATCTGCCTCCTGAACTCTTTTTGTTGTTCTTCATGTTGTTTGAAGTGCATCTCCATGTCTGCTTGTTTCGCCAATTGAGCTTCTAACTCATGCTGCCTTGCAGTCAATTCTTCGATTATGGAAATCACATTCTCTAGCGCTATAGAAGTCATAGAGGCCAACCCGGAAGAAGAGGAAGAGGGAGAAGGTTTTGCACAGCGACCCATACCCCTCAAATATCCTGAACGTTGACCCAGGATTTGTGTAAAAATATCAATATCACTTGTTGAGGAATTTTGATCTAATGCAAATTCAGCACGTATGGCAGCCCTTTTATCCTAGACATATATAAAATAAAGAATTAATATCGTCATAAATATCATAATATATTTAATTAAAACAGGTTATAATACTTACATAATATTCACGGGCATCAGATGAGTCCACTCTCCATTATGATCAGTGTGCGATGCAGCATATAGTTTTGTCAGATCATAATTGGTATCTGAATCTTGCTACAATAAATATGTGTTAAGATATAAAGTCATTATGATTCATCCAAATATTTAACTATATCCAATAAAAAAAATAGCAATACCAATTTCTTAGAAAAGCGATGGAAAGATCTTGAGCCTGCATGATGATTAATCTTCAATTTTGACCTATTTATTTTGTTTTATAGAACTTTGCTCTTGTAAAAAAATTGAAAATATTATGAAGCAAAATGACAAATAAGACAAGTAAAATAATTAATTTAATTGTACATGATATGATAGATCCTCAAACATGTCACAAAGTTTTTTCAACTCAGAAGGTCGAACATTTTGAAAGGGATGTTGGCATGCATCTTTCTTGTTCTCAAACTTATTATAATGCTCATGATACCTCGTCTTATATTTGCAGAATGAATTACTCATAAGCTCTTCCACAGTCTTACGTTCCTCTCTCCGACCAAAATTTAATTCGAAATCATTCTTAAAAAAATAGTCACAAACATATTATCATTTATAATATTCTAAATTTAAGTAAAATATATAATTTATTCTACTAAATCAATGTTTTAAAAATTACCAAACAATGCTTCTTGATAAGCTTTTTAACATCTTGGGAGACTTTCTTTATCAGTTTCATTTGACAATTCGCTCTCATCATCTGTAGATACTTCAAATGATTCAACATTTTTCTCAATTATTGCATCAACAATTTCAGCCTCAATATATTTTCTATTTAATGGAATCATATCGTACTGGCCCAAATCCACAAACAAATTTAAGACGGGTTGACTCTCTTGGTATGCTTCTTGAGTAGAGGGGTCATTTTTTGATTCATCTTGTCCTTCCGACTAAGAGTTAACGTCATATATATTTCTTGGAAAATATTTTTGTACTACTCGTCAATAATGTACTAACTCTGGGTTATCTAAGTAGAATACTTGAGATGCTTGACAAGCCAAATAAAATGATCATTTTCATACATTTTTTTGATGTATTAACAGTAAAAAAATATTCGTCATCATAGACTCTAGTTCAAGGATTGCTTAAATCTCACCAATTACACTTAAACAGATACACTGTAAGCTCCCCCAAATATTTCATTTCAATTATATCGACAATAACCCCAGAGAAATCAATGTTTTCTTCATCATGACTTCCTTCGACTAAGACACCATTATTTTGGGTTTTCCTATAATAATCTCGATCCATTGTGTGATACCTACTTTCTCGAGAAATACATGCAAAATATTGAACAGTGCATCTCGATGGGCCACGCGCCAATGCATACAGTTCGTCTGATATATCGTTTGGATTATTTGTATGCATTTGTACAACTTACATATTGAATAAAGCATATATTATATCAAAATTTAAATTAATATTTTTCATTGATTATTGAGGAAAACATATATAATGTCATTACCCATTCTTCAAACCATCTCGGGAACTCCTCTTCATATTTCTGGTTTATATCTTTTACTCGCAGTTCCTTTAGCATGTTAATATGATTACCGAAATTGATGATTACCACAAAATCTGTTATACTCTTAAATTTTTTTTTAAAGTAAATGAGAGAATTTACTTTAAGAAAAAGTTATAACTTACTTCAAGTGATTCTTTATTTTAGGGCAATTATTCAGCACATACCATTGAGTTTTCTCGAATTCTCTTTCACACAAGTTATAACCACGCACATCACCAGTTGGACGTACTTGTTGGGAAAACACAGAAAATACATTCCGTTGTCTTGCTCGATCAACATCAAAATTTCTTACATGGCAAATGAACGGCTAGGTGAACCATGACGTCGAAGAATGACGGTAGGTAAATATTTTCTAACTTTCACAATATTATGGTAATTTCCTATTCCATTCGATCCAAAACTTTTACATTCATCTTCTTAGCATATAAGTCTTTAAAAAATGCACCCAACTCAGTCGAAGCCACGTGTACTGTCTCTCGTCAAGTATCCACGGATACCAATAAGCAAGATACACTGGAAGAAGACATGACAATCATGACTTTTTAATCTATTTATTTTCCAATCTTTTGTTCTCACACATCTTACTATATTCGAGGCATAACTATCCGGTAATTTAATCTTCATTAGCCATTCACAAAATGTAGCCCTTTTGTTCCTTAACAATGTATATCACCTAATCGACATGTCAATAGACAAAATATTTTTTTGCAATTGCATTTCCGGTCTTATTTCCAACCACTTCAGATCCTTCCTTGAGTTTAATGTATCTTTTGTTTTTCTTTCAATTGACATCAATGTTCTTAATATGGATTCATAGATATTTTTTTCAATATACATAACATCAAAATTATGTCGTGATTTTAACTTCGACCAGTACGGGAGTTAAAAAAATATACTCTTCTTGGTCCAATTCAACTCATTCGTAGCTCGTTTTCTCTTTCGTTATTTTTTACCAAATTCATTACAGCTAACATCTATAAAATGTGCAAGTACATCTTCGCCAGAAAAATATGGTAGAGGTTGGCCTCATTTAATAGTTCCATCAAACATTCTAGAATTTCCATGCCATTTATGGTTACTAGGTAAAAATCAACGATGACTCATAAAATATAATTTCCTCTCATATATAAGCCATTTCGATTTGGTATGTTATAAGTTGGACATGCCATATTGTCCATAACACCGTAGCATACATCTTGAACGACTTGCCTGTTGATGAATCAACTGTGACAACCCTATTCTCCCACAAATCTTTCAACTTTGCAATCAATGGCTATAAGTCTATGTCTATATCATTTCCCGGTGATCTCAAACCTTGAATGAGTAAACTCATCATGAAATATGAATCTTTCATACACTTCCATAGTGGTAGTTATACGACATAAGTACAACTAGCCAAGTATTGTGACTAGTATTCATGTTCTCAAACGGATTAAATCCATTTGTTGCCAACCCAAGTCGCACGTTACGTGATCCTTCAGCAAACCATGAGTGTTCTTTATCAAATTCCTTCTACACTTGGGAGTCAGCAGAATGTGACAAAATATCATCATTCCTTACTCTGTCTGATGAGTGCCATGTCATGTCAACAGCCATTGCGCATAACATAAATAATCGTTGTAATTTAGGTATCAATGAAGGTGGCGTACGACCTTTTGTGGCACATTTTGCTTGTCAAATGTCCATCTTGATTCGTGACATATGAGACACTCATTCAACTGCTCATTTTTTAGCCAAAATAATATGCAATCATTCTTACATGCATATATTATGTTGTAATCAAATTTGAATCTTCGTTTCAACTTTTTTACTTTATAAAAGTTACGAGGTAAAGTATTGTCTGTCGGTAGTGCCTTTTTAAACAACTCAAGTAACATATTGATAGCCTTAATAGATAATCGATACATTAATTTTATGTGAAGCAGTCTTACGGTAAATGACAACTTACTGTGTCTTTTGCATTCTGGATATAGCTCACATTGTGAATCATTCCACAATCGTGCAAAAGTGTTATGGCCCTCATCATTTGAACTTGATATGTCCATGTCACCTTCATTCATAAACATTCCCGCACCGATGCCACCTAACATTTGCTCCATATCCTCATTGTATTCATCTCCAACAACCTCTGGTTGTATATCTTCAACGATCTCGTTTTCTTCATATAGAACCTCATATGAAGTTAGATATGGCTCGCCGTGTAAGACCCAATCTATATAACTCTTGTCAATACATTTGATAAACAGATGCTCTTTCACCAAGTCTATCTTATGAGAATGCAAATTCTTTCATTCTCTGCATGGGCATCTAATACGCTCATCACTATCGCATGCACCCAATGCGAATTCCAAGAATTTCTTAATACCTTCAGGATATACATCGTAATTCTGACCCAATTGATCGCTAACTTGCATCCAACTCTTATCCATACCAACTATCTTCATTACAAATAGTCACGTGTGCATTAAGTTCAAATATGTATGTATCATATATCAATCAAAGAGTATGCCACCTTTCACAGGGTAGTTGATCTTATCCTGTCCGGGATTGTAAGATCATAGTCGTCAACCTATGATTTATTATCTATCACGGTCAACAAAATTTCGGCAGCATCTCCCATAATTATCCAAATATGCTCATTTGGTTGTGTGCACTGACGATTAACATGTCGGTGCACCATCACCGAAACTGCATATCCGGAGAACAATGGATGAATCTACCAAAATCATAATGTTGGACGATAGCAGATATAGTTCGATAGTTTGTGAGAATGATCTTACAATCTCAAATTGTCTACTCTAAACAATTCAATAGTTATCAATCAAGCATTCATCATGATTGATAACTCTCGAATAGGTCTACGGTTTATTTTGATGAAATACAAATAATACAAGATATGCTAACGTATGTCAAACAATAACAACATATTATTTATACAACAAATACATAATTATAGTACTAGCATAATTTAATTTAATGATTATCTAGTATTTTAATTAAAATACAAATTTTATAGTATTTAGAATTAACTATTTCAATATTATTAAATCTTAACTATATTTATTAAAATTTAAAGATTATGTAATATTTTAATTAAACTACAAATTTTATAGTATTTAGAATTAACTATTTCAATATTATTAAATCTGAACTATTTGTATTTTAATTTAAAGATTATGTAGTATTTTAATTAAAATAAAAATTTTATAGTATTTAGAATTAACTATTTCAATATTATTAAATCTGAATTATATTTATTAAAATTAAAGATTATGTAGTATTTTAATTAAACTACAAATTTTATAGTATTTAGAATTAACTATTTCAATATTATTAAATTTTAACTATTTGTATTTGAATTTAAAGATTATGTAGTATTTTAATTAAAATACAAATTTTATAGTATTTAGAATTAACTATTTCAATATTATTAAATCTTAACTATATTTATTAAAATTTAAAGATTATGTAATATTTAATTAAACTACAAATTTTATAATATTTAGAATTAACTATTTCAATATTATTAAATCTTAACTATATTTATTAAAATTATGTAGTATTTTAATTAAACTACAAATTTTATAATAAAATGAATTAACTATTTCAATATTATTAAATCTATTTTATCTATGTAAGATTATGTAGTTTTTAACTATTTTATCAACTAATTATATATTGATGTATAAGTTTCCGTTCGAATGGTGTTAAACTTGTCGTTTAAAAATAACATATACGTTCGAACGGTAAGTCTAAACCATTCAAATTGTTCATTCTAGATTTACAGTCGTATTCAACAATGCAAAACCCATATAACAACAAACAATAAATAACCAGTATAATAACAACATGGCAACATAAACAGCAATATCAAGGAACCCTCAAATTTCCAACATTGCAAGGAGATTATAAAAAGTAAAAAGATTATAAAAAACATACCTTTTTTGTAATCCGAGAAGGAGATGAAAACTTAGGACGGAGAAAGAGCTCCAAAAAAAATAGTAGAAATAACGTTTTAATTCGAAAATAATTGAGTGAGATGAAAACTAGTAGTATTTGGGGCTAGATTGAGGGAAAGCGTGGCTATGTTCATGAGGGATTGAGAGTGGCTGGAGGAGATGGGAGATTTTGAGGTTCTATCGTCTATTTGAAGAAAGTTTCCCGTTCTAACCGTTCGAACGTAAAACCATGACGCGAGAAAAGTTTCTCTCCTAACGTTTTACGTTCGAATGGATAAATAGTACGTTCGAACGTGAAATGATGCATTTCTGCTCTCATTCATAAACGTTCGAACCCTTAATATTTACAGTTCGAATAGTTTGCTAGATGTTTAATAATATTTTTTTTTTACACTATACTATTAAATAAAATAACAACATTAATATATATAGACATATTAGATTAGTTTAGTAACATAGTAATATCATATTATAAAATATAATCGAGCATATTATATATTACATTATAGTAAAGTATATATGAAGATATAATATCATACTAATTAAGTTATAAGTAACATATATATATATAGTATCAACATATTGTCTCATCTATAATTCTAGCATATATAGTGTGATCTAATTGGACTATAACTAAAATATATTATGTTAATATATTAGACTATAGATAACATATATATTGTATCATATATAGTGTCATCTAATTATTAGTTAATATATTAGACTATAAATAAAATATATATACTATCATATATAGTGTCATCTAATTAGACTATAACTAATATATATATAGTATGATTGATATTAGAATATAATATCATATTTATTGTAGTATAGTAAAGTAAAATACAATATATATTATTAACTATATATATCATATAAGTAATTATAATATATAGTACTATATAGATATTAATATACCATTAATATATACTAATTATATATATATGTTCACCAAAATATTTATAGTAGTTATAATAAATACTAGTATATAATATAGTATTTATACTATATCATATAACTTATAGTATATTATATATAATATAATGTATTAAATAATATAGATTATATAGTATATTAAATAGAATAACTATATATTATAATATATATAATAATAGTATTTATTAAATATAATAACTATATATATAGTATATTATATATAAATACTTAAACCGTTCGAACGGTCTTACATATATAACTTGTCTCAGATGGTCATTTTCACGGATACCGAACCGCTCTCAAAACTTAGAACCACTCACAAAACCTCAATCTCCGCCGTTTAATGCCACTGTTGCCACTGTGAATAGTACCCAGTCAAAGCCTCCAACTCTAAACATCGGTATGCTCTTTTTGTAACTATTTTACGGTTTAAATTTAGGTTTTTGATCGATTATTTTTTTAAATTAGGATAAATCAATTTTTTCATGAATACTCACTGTAGATTTGTTTAAATCTATTTTAGGAATGCTTATTTAACTTTGTTTATGTTTTATTTGTTGAAAAATCCATGAAATCGAAGGATTCCATGGATTTCAATGGCTGAGTGGACTCAGCGTCGTTGTTGAGTTCAATTCGCATTTCGTTCGAATGTTTGGTAGGGTGTTCGAACGTTACTAACCAAACAGGTTAATTAAATTTAACTCGTTTGAACATTGTTTTATTCGTTTGAATGGTATGAGCCAAACAACTTTGCGTATTGTTTGAATATTATTTTAGGTGTTCGAACAGTATAAATAAATTTAGTAATATTAGTGAATCCTTATTTTTATTCACCATTGTAGTTCCAATTAAATCTTAACGAGAATATATCTGATATTATAATTAAATTAATATAGAATTTTATCAAATTTTGTTAAATATCTTTATTATTAATGTTGTATTGATAAGCTCTTAATTAATTGTAAATTTCAGGTTTCTTCTAGGGCGGGATGTAAGCGACGCAATCCAGCAGAGATTAGTATTAGTCTAGCTAGGGAGATGACTATTTCACTAGAGCGACAGGTGAAACTTTCTGACTTCCAGAGTCTTGGGGATCTATCTTAGATCAGCCGGAGGAATTATAGGAGACTGTCTCCTATATTGACATTGTTTCTGAGTTCTATAGAAAGCTCGATAGTGCCAGTCCATATGACGAAGGGGCATACAACATCTCTGTTCGAGGAGTTCTAGCTATACTTTCATGAGACCGACTCGTTGAGTATCTCGGTATTCCTAGGCTGCCAGATGCATATCCGAACATGGTGCCTAGAGAGTCTAATCCTTCAGCTACGGTGGAGACAGTTGAGGAGGAGGCACCAGTTTATACAGATGAGGTCGATGCCTTTGCTAATCATGAGGTGAGGGATTTGGTTGTTGGTCCAGATGCTCCCCTGTATGACAGGACGAAGTGCATCAAGCAAGCATATTTATCTTCGTTCTTCAAGATCCTGAATTTGATAATCGCCAACAATATTGACCCTCGGCTGCATAAGATAGAGGTTGGCCTTGATCGGATGCAATTTATGATACGGGTTGCTCATGACATTCCTATTGACCTAATTAGGGGTATATATTCGATCAGATTCGATCAGAGTCTTAGTACATTCAGGTGGATATACTGTAATTCGGGATCCTGAACACCCGATTTATGTTATTTGCCGATATTGTGCCTGATGTTAAAGAGCATAAATGGCAACTGATGGGACTAATCAACAGCACCACCCTCTCACGCAGCACGGAACACTCGAGATTACGTCTTTGTGGACAACATCCAGACCCGGTTAATCCTCAGAGAGATGCATAGCCGAGAGATCATAGAGTACATGCCGAGGTATCAGTACACAACACTACTCATGAGGACATGGCCGAGATCGTGCGTGCAGCGATCAGCGAACAGACATCAGCGCTGATCGATGCAGTGTGTATGGAGGTTCATTCTACTGTGTTTAAGTTTCGTACTAAGATTATTGGTAGCATCTTTGAGTTACGTATGGAGCTTGATGCCATATTTGCGACTCAGGTAACTATTAATACTTGACTGACATAGATAGATGAACGCTTAGCTGCAGTCAAGGAAGTGTAAAAAGACATGGAGTCTTAGTATTTTCTATCTTTTATTTATTTATTTATTTTATAATGGGCAATATTTAGTGTTTTGAAAATTCAGTATTTAATTATGAATTAGTCTTATTTAATACTTCCTGAACTAATTATTGATTTATATTATTCCTATTATTTAATTGATAAATTTCTTATAATTACTAGTTAATATAAATATAATTCTCTTTAAAAAAAAAAACATATGCTCATTGTTCGAACCCTACCAATTACGTTCGAACAGTGATGATTCATCGTTCGAACAGTAAAAATGTACATTCTAACGGTATAGAAATTTCCCGCTATAAATATGTTACTTAACGTGCCAATATTTCCGTTCAAATGCTTAAATTTAACCGTTCGAATGATGAATCATCACTGTTCAAATGGTTTCATTATTAGGGACAAAATATTTCTTCCCTAACTATACCGTTCAAACTGTGTACATCTTCTGTCATCTTTTTGGGACAAAATATAAAATTCGTCCCTAAATCTCACTTTTTGGGATGATTTTCATTTCGCTCCAAAATAAAAGCATCCCAAAATGTCTTTTTTGTTGTAGTGATCTACACACCTCTTTACACACATATCTCCTCTAGAATTCTATAGATTTCACACCTCTTCAATCTCCTTAAAACCCTATTTCCTCAATTGTATTGAAAGCTATGAGAGGTTATGCGAGATTGTAAAATCACCAAACATTGTAGATTTCTCCTCCAAACAACCCATGGAAGTATACTTTTATGCCAAACTACGTAAATTTCTGTGTCTATCTCTCTATTATATTTTACATGCTTTATTTATTATTTATTTTATAGATGAGTGTCCAAGCACAGTATCAACATCCAACCCATCGTTGCTGGCCATTCAATAGTATTGTAGGGCTTCGGCTACACCGAAAAAATGCATCAACATCTTATATATATATATATATATATATATATTACTTTCCTAGTTATAAAGACCCCATTAGTTAACTATCTGTTCAAACTCTGGTAGTAATCCAAATTATAACCGAACCAATTATTCTTCTTCATGATACTTTCACCACAATATAAATTATTTATTTTTGGACTAAAGTTTTCGTCCCTTAAAATGTCATTTTGAAGATTTTGATCCCAATACATCTTAATATGTATCCGCATGTTATGATGTATTGTAGTTCTCCAATTCTTATTGCCTCAAGTACTTCATTTACTCTATCTCCAGCTAGGCTTTTCTCGTGATCTTATATGATCTCCCGAGTGATCTTTATATTCACCGAGGGGTTTTGACGAGGATCGAAAACAAGATGGTAGGCTTTATACACATGAGGATGCTAAGCTTCTTAAATATTTTGATCTAGTTACCACTACCAAGAATAAAATTAATCACCATATGATTGATTGGTGAAAGGCCGGGAATGTTGGGTTCATAGAGTAACCGTGTAGCTTCTTATACATATATAATATACCCTACAACTTTATGATCATCTTATTCACAAATGGAATGGTAGAAGTGTTCTTCAGCAGTACTATGGCCGATCCCAGTACTCTCAGTTATTGTCCTTCATGTGAGATGGATGCTACATGCCAACATGCAAATTTGTGAGATCATAATTTCAAGATCATCTCTTTAGTAGTACTGCATGATAGCGGTGTAATTGCTCCCAATTATTTGTTAGTACTTAATGTAATGTAGAAAGAAGTTTTAGTTATACTCCACAATCACTACAAGAAAATCGAGTTTTAGGGGCCATTTAATAGCTGTCAAAATATCATTTAAAACCAAAATAGATTAATTTTAGCTGCAAATAATAATTTCGCTGAAATTAACTGGTTGCAAATAAGCAATTTTTTTGTAGTGAATTAACATGACAAGCAAATTAATTAGGCACGCGGTAGATGTCGGTGGGTTGCAATATGCCAGGCCACTCATGTAATTAATGCACGTACGTACGCGTCCCTTGTCAACGGTGCCACGGCGACGAATTATCAAACAGGTCCTATGCATGCAAAACTAGCGACCCATTTAACGCCACATCTCACATTCGGACGAATGATTGATATTAATATTTGCACTTCAATTCATGAGCTGAATTGAGATATGTATTCTCGATCTGACCTTCTTGGCCCCTTGTCTACGACTTTCCGTTCGTCTTAAATGCATGCGCCCCATGCATGATTTACTTTTCTGAGATTGTGGCCCGCGGGGGGAAAAAGTCTTGGCCATCATCCCAACCTCCCAAGTTTCGCACCCTTTTTGCTAAATGACCCACGTAAAAAGTTTCCGCCTAGAGCTTCATTAATTTTCATGAATTTACTGGGGAAGAAAGTTTTACCAAGAGTTAGATTTTTTTTTTTTTTTAGCAAGATCTTTCTTTATTTAATTTTTCAAAAAAATTATATTTATAAGTTGATATGAAAAACACATATATCATCTACGTCACTTACATTTACAAATTAAATCATACTATATTTAGCATACACCTCTCTGATCATATATATACATATATATATTTATATTTATATATAATATGTACATATATAATTTGCAAGTAGGAGATACAAGGATTCTTGTTTGGGTGACACTAGAGCAGTGCAGCTATTTAGAATTTCTCCCGACATGTGTATTTTTTTATATATTTTTAATCATTTTAAACATTTAAAAAAAAATTACATCATCACTAAAAAAAAAATAGTTTCTTAATTACTAAATAAAAAAAATTACTGTCGGATCCATTACGGAATTCCTATCATTTTCCTTTTTTGTTTCTTAGCAGTGAATTGTCATTTCATCGTCCCACGGTAATGAAACGAGTGAGGTGATCATGATCTTGACGCTCATGCATGGGATAAACATATAATATTTTACAAATAATAATAATAATATTTGGCAAAAAAAAAACAGAAGATACGTAGTTATGAGCAAATTAAAATAGGGATGGAAGAGAGTAACCGGAGAGCTTGATGACCTGCAGACCACTTGTTGATATATCAGTTAAAAACTTGGCCATCCATTATTGAATTGTTGAGATAGACATGTCATTATGTTAAGAAAGCAATTCAGTTCACAACTGGGTTTATCTTACTTAGGGGAGTTCGTGATGATGAAAGGTTGAGGCAATATTCAACCCTAGTTAAGGGGTCGGGGAAGTTGATGGAAGCTTATTTATATATTTCTAATTTTTCAAATTATATATTTCTAGTATTTCAAATTATGAAGTAGTATTTTCACAACAAAAAAAATTGTTGATTTGTGACCAGTTATTTCCTGCAAAAATGATTATTTCATGCAAAAATGACTATTTTCTACTAAAATGAGTCTGTTTTCTTCGTAAATAGTCATTCTCGTCGCAAATAATCTGTCATAAATGATCATTTTTCTTGTAGTGATTGGAGGGTGCAAAACATAATTTAATTTACATCTCATCTCCACGACAGAGACTGATCGATTTCTTAGTTATTTATTATTGCATGCGGCAATTTATAATATCTTTTTTTTTTTTATCCCGTAAATGTTTTCTACCACGACTTCTGTCTTTTAGATTATTGGTACAAGTAATCTCTTGTGAATATATTTATAGGTTGAAAATTTGAGGCAACATTCAACACTAGCTAAGGGGGAACTCATCTAACCCCTTTGCTTAATAAATTTCAACTTTATTGATGATAATTGATCAAGTCACAATATTCTACATTATTGCTCAATATAAATGCAACATATTTATCGTTTTGTCGCCGCCATTGCTTTGAAATTTAATTTGATCGTCTTTATTTATACTTGTAGGGTTGAACTCGAGCTTCACGTGAATTATCAAAGACTCACTATAACAACAACAATGACAACAATAATAATTATTGATGGAACTTCTTTATCAACCTTCCGTTATTGAATCAAGAGCCTGCCAAAATTAGAAAGTATTAATCAAAAGAGTTTGTTGGGGATTGCCCAATGGGTGGACACTCCTGATGGTTAAGTCGGTTAATCTTGATATGAGAGAGCATCAAAATATTTGAAGGGTGGTTGGGAGACGAAACATGAACATTAATTTTATTGGCTGGGTCCGTGTCCCAATTTGTTATGGATTTTATCCATACTCTGACTTTTTAAACACCGCGTGGAAGATGAATTTCTTGGGCTTGCATTTTCCTTAATGGGCCGTTTGTGGGTTATTATTGGACTTAATAAATATAGGCCCAACAATAACAGCAATACGATGGGAATAGGCAATTAAGGTAGACCCAAAAAAACTAATAAGCCCAAGCCTAATGTTTCTAATGTATTGTCCTGTTGTTGATCTGTTGTTGTTTGGTCAGTTCTTGAAATTCTGCCATTCAAATAAGCAAACTAATCATGTCTTCTCCGCTTTGAGGCCCAATAATAAACTAAGAAGATTAGGATTTTCATAATTTTATTTTAGCTAAATATTTTTTTACAATTCGAAAATAGATAGACATTGTGGATGGTCCTCTATGCATTTAATGCTAGCTTGACCCATATTGCTAACCGACATCACCTGACTAATATAAGGAAAAATTTAGTTGTAAGTGATTCTGCATATTAATATGCGCACCTATGCATTTAATATGATTGGTCAGAAAATATACTTTATTAAAAATAGTGCTAATTTGAATTTAGAATATGAAGGTAACAATATTAATTAATACGCAGATTGGTACGCAAACTTGTTTGTACATAATAAAACTCTTAATATTCGTGTCTTGCGTCTATCTTTTTCTAAATTAATAAAAAGATTTCAATATAAAATTGTAAGATTATTATCACCATGTTCTATAAAAAAGAATAATTCCTACGTTTCAGACTTTGAGGTTTTAGAAAATCTTTTTTTTTTTTTAAAAAAGGAAAAAGAAAAAGAAAAAAAAAAAGAAAAGCTCTGCATGCATGTGTAGAAACCTACGCATTCTCAATTCTTGGTCAGTCTTGTGTACGTAACTGTGGTTTCCACGCTCAGATTCTCTCTCTGAGATAAAGGTTCCGGAGATATATATTATATGGTTGTGGATGAAGGAGCATCTTCATTAATGTTCATAATGCCCTACCAATTTCCAAATTACCACAACTTGTATGCAGGACATGGCTAAGATCCATAGACAAGTGTATGTGGTGGAAAGTCGAGTCACGAGTTGGACTATATAATATCTGCCGGGGTCCCACGCTGATCGATCCATCGAGGAGACCTTGATCTGGACGAAGCTCCATTGACGGTCTCCTCTCAAATACAAATGTTTTCTACATAGTTTTCAGCTTGTCGATGCATGTGCTCAATATAAAAGACAATTTGACCTACCAAAAATCTTACTTTCTACTTAGTTTTCTAGGTTCCTTTTATTCTCTCCATAATTTTTTCATACTTATATTTATTTTTTAGTCATTAATAAGATCTTACATTAATCTCAATTATTTTATTTTATTTTCATATCTCAAAATAGGGAAAAAAGGGCCTCTTTTTATAAATTGATCTTATAAAAAATATCTTACTTGAGATCTTATTTTCAAACCTCTAAAAAATATCTTGTTCCGCGACCTGGAGACCTTCATCATGTAAACAAGAAACATGTACATATGTAACAGTTAGATAGATGAGTGGAACAAACCAACGACTTGCATCAAAGTACTTTTTCCTGCTCTGCCCCTTTCAGACTAGAAAATTGAGGCTGTCCATATTTCACCTCCTTAAATAAAATAATTTCAGTTAAGATATTTTATTAAATTTTAAAAAATAAGAAATAAGAAATTAAATAAAAATATTAAAAATTTTGTAAATAATGGACGCAATGTCAACCAAAAATTTGGTGGTCCCTACGCGTAGAAGGAATTAAGTTTTGTGGTCACTTCAGTTTTCAATGGACGCAAAGTCAACCAATAATAAGACTTTGAATTCAAGTTTTTGAACACATTGAATTTGGACAAAACATACGAGGTTCCTACTGAAATCATGTAGCAAAGCTGGACCAAATTGAGGATCTCCTTCAGGTTAATTAGATTGTAATTAAATCTTACCAATAAAAAATATAAATATAAATTCATATAATATTTTGGATTTGAGAAGTGCTACAACTACAAATTGATGTGCATGAATTCGTGTCATGATACAATAAATTATTTTTTTTAGCATTGTTTTTTTTATTATGAATTTTTTAAGTATTTTTTTATATAAATTTTTTTAATAATTTTAAATATTTAAAAAAAAATTTATAATATCAGTAAAAAATATTTTCTTAATCAAAAAGTTAAAAAAAATCATTAAAAAATATTTCCTTAATTACAAAATAAAATAAAAAATATTTTTTATGATTTTTTATTTTATTTCATAATTAAGAAAGTATTTTTTTAATAATAATATAAATTTTTATATTTTTCTAAAATATTTAAAATTACTAAAAAATTTTATATAAAAAAAAAAACTTAAAAAAAAAAAAAAACACACACACATCGAAGAGTAACGTTAGACCCCAGCGGAGCCCGCAGCGGGGCGTCTAGCATTTTCCGTGGAACAAACCAACAACCGTTGTTGAACAACGACTTCCATCAAAGTACTCTTTCTGCTCTGCCCCTTTCAGACTAGAACTTTGAGGCTCATGTCCGTATTTCACCTCGTTAAACACCGCCATCTTATCTCCTTTTATATATTGCAGACACGTTTACGTAAATTTTACAATATTTATAACCATTTGAAGGATTTATTTTCTATTAATATTAAATATTAAAGAAATAGGCTTATTTGGATATTTAAAATATTTAAAGATAATATCTGCAATTAATAATAAAATAATTTATAAATAATAGTGAAATAATTTGAGTTAAGATAATTGATGAAGTTTTAATTTTAAAATATGAGAGAGAAAAAATTAAATAAAAAAATTAACAAATATTTGAATATAATTTTTTAATAAATTTGAAAATTTTTTTATTATTTTTTATATTTTATTTGGAAGTTTAAAAAAGTTGTATTGAATTTTGTGTTTGAATAATGATTAAATGAAAAAAATTAAAAAGTAATTTATGTTATGAAGTATTTGATAATATTTCAGTGTCCAAACTAACCCTACGTGGACCATTTCATAAATCTATCTTTCTTTTTTAAATTTGTAAAAGTTGTTTTCGTCTCACACGCAATGTCAACCAAAAATTAGGCGGTCCCTGCGCGTAGAATTAGGAATTTACGTTTTGTGGTGCCTTTAGTTTTCAATAGGCGAGAATTTGAGGAATACATTTCCTAGATGTTGGTCCACTTGAGCTTGCACTTATTTAGAAAATGGCTACCAATAATAAGACTTTGAATTCATGTTTTTTAACACATTGAATTTGGACAAAACATACGATATTCCTACTGAAATCATCTAGCAAAGCTGGCCCAAATTGAGGGATCTCCTTCAGGTTAATTAGATTGTAATTAAATCTTACAATATATATATATATAAATGCATATAATATTTTGAATTTGAGAAGTACTGCTATAATTATAAATTGATGTGACTTCATATCATGATACAATAAATCTGTTTTATAATAAAAATAAATTTATAATTTGACATGATAAAATATAAAACCACTTCAGTTTGTAAATTATTTTTATGAAATTCGTTTGTGACTAAAATATTTTTCACAAGAGTCAGTCACTCGACTGATTAACGCCATTAATCCCACAATTACTTGCTCTGGCTTTCACAATTTTTATGCCCAGTACTTCGATCGTTTTATTCCTACTTCCCACCCCAAAATTAAGCTAGATTTTGTCCCATGGATGAAAAAAAATCACTTCATACCAAGTTGGCTAAATGCCATTCTCACTACATTAATCCTCCAACAAATTGTAGACTTCACTGGCCACAAGGTTTGCCTCCCGATCGATAATCATTTTAATTATAATTATAATTAAATTTTGTGTATTTTTTTTTTCTTTCTTAAATTGTGACAGAAATGGTCCTGTCTCTTTCTTTGGAATTAGAGCAATATCTGTAAGACTTGCATTCTGAAAAGCCATCCATCTACAGGCAAAATACATAATTTTCCTCTTATTTTTTTCCCCCTCAGAAAAACCATGTGCATCTAGACACTCTATTTTGGGCGGGTAATATCTGGGACAGATCCTAACTTGGAGAAGTGTTTCCAAATTGGCTGTCGTTTCATGATTTGAAATATATGTTATGTGTTTTGTCCGTGTCTTTATAATATTGTATGACTCTTTGTAGCTACAAATGTAAACCCAGAAAAATTGTACGTGATTTCAAAAAAGAAGAAGAAAAATTGTACATTCATACGATATAATCATAAATATATATATATTTATATTTATATAAGTAGGAACAATATTCACACAGATTAAAACGATATGATCTCCACACGATATGAACTCATGTTTGTATTCCAAATTGAGCAGTTGGTCATCATCTTCGAATTCCAAATTAATGAAATTTAAATATTTTTTAGAAAATATATATTGATTTGATCAACTGCATACTCAGATTTAGAGACGAAATTCAAATTCTATCCCTAACTAAGTTTTAGGTTCGAACGTATAATTTAGGGATGGAAAATTCTTCTCTAAAGTCAATTTGCATTTGAACGGGTACTAAAATGTTCGATCATGAAAACACTCGAACGGAAATTACTTACGGTTGAACTTAAAATTGGCTTACCATTCAACCAATTTATATAAACGTTCGAACACAAAGGGAAATTTTGATGGAATTGAAAATAGAACTACTATTGTCGTATATTTAATGTTGTAAATTTCATTCGTATTTTTGGAGACAGAAGAAGTTGTCCCAAATAATATTACTGTTCGAACATGGTTAGTAACCGTTCGAAGTTTTGAACGTACAGCAAGATCGCGTTCCAACGGAAAATATAATGCTTGAACATAATATGGCAGAATCAACGAATTATTTGGCTGGAGTGGAAAAACAGTTCGAAGGTTTATACAGTACGTTTGAACATAATCAAATTTTTTTATTGAATTTTATGTCAAAACAATACCTTAATTAGTTATGGATAAATATTTAGTTTATATTAAGAAATAGCAATTAAAGAATATATAGAATGAAGGCCAATAAATAATTTAGAAAATGAAAAGACGGACGAAATTTAGAAAGCCCAATTCTTAGAGAAAAATAAGGACAAATAAATGTGACAAAGTGAAGCTTAATGATATAAATTACGTAATTATTCATAATTAATTAATTTTACAATATATGTAATGTACATTTAAAAGATTATGAGAAAGTGCAAATATAGAAGACACTATGTGCCCAAATCTAGGGCTGTACAGTAATCGACGGGAATCAGACTTCGGAGTCCGAAACTAGCTGAAATCAGTGGAGAACTAGTCAGTCGGTTGTAGAAAATTGATGAAGTCGACTGGTTCGATCTAGGTCTAAACCTGGTTCATACTGCCGAACTGGTTGATATATTATATATATATCTATTGTAAAACAACGTCGTTTCACTTAAGCAATTTAAATGAGGTCATTTTACACGTACCATTTAGAATGAAAAAATTAAAATGAAATGACGACGTTTGGTTTAATACACCAAACGGCGTCGTTTGGATTTAGTGTTTAATACCACGGCGCCCCTCCCCTCCATCTTCATCTCCCAATTATGTATTTCCCTCAAACTCTCTCTCTCCTCTCTCACACACCAGCCGCTGGTAGTCTCTCTTTTCTCACATCGTGCAGCCTTTCCCTCCAACAACCGGTGGCGTCCGTTTGGACCAACCAAAACCAACCTCCCTCCCTTTCCCTCTCCTCTGTTAACCTCTCATTCTTCTCTCATCTCGCCAAGTTCTCTTATCTCTCCAAAGTACGTTTACCTCTCCTCCTTTCCACCGGTGACTCATCTTTGTGGTGAGGTTGTCGATTTAAGCTTTTTTGATTTGTGATCTAACGGATGTTAGGTTTTGTTTTCATTATAATTTTTAAGAAAGTGATCGGTTTTGACTTGTTTTCATGTTTCATATATAATTTTCATATTACTTGATGTTTAAATTATTTATATATTTTTTTTATAGGAAATAGACATCATTTTATTCATGAAATTGAAGTTATAGCTGTAACTGGTCAATACAGAGAAAAAACTCAGATTATAAGCCAAACTACTCATCTGTGGAGAGCTTCCCTGCATACAAATTTATTTGTGATGGATATTGTTTTAATTTCTAGAAACTCTCTACTGATAAAACTAGTTTATTTGAGAATACCATTCTTTGTAAAAAAAAAAGAAAAAAGAACAGAGATAACCATCCCCCCTCTAAAGGAGGAGAAGGACAAAACCACCTCCATCCTACAAAGTTGAAGAAGGACTAGACCACCCTCCTTCTCCAAAAGAGGTGGGGGACTTTCTTGCTATGAACCAAAATCCAATAGCCTATTTCTTTTATATCCTAACACAAACAAAGACCAAAACTACAGACACTTAAAAATATTACAAAAAAATGAAGAAAAACACTAACCAAGGAGGCTATAGTGGTGTGTGAAGGACACGCACCACTTTAGGAGGATGCTGGAACGTCGATTTTGAGGATTCTAGGGTTGCTGGCTCTAGAAACTCCATGCGTGGTGGTAGCGCAAACCTTCTTACTGTGTGTGCTACGCGCCACTCCTTTTGGCGTTGTCTTCAGCTGCCTAGAAGATCGGCAACTAAAGAAACCCATGGTGGGACGCATGTAGAATGTTGGCCACCGGAAAACTAAGGGTCGGCGTGGCTCCTTTATTTGACCTGAGAAAAATAAACAAAAGAGAAAAAAAAAACATGGGAAGGGGGAACACTGGAAAGAGGGAGGGGGAAGGAGCCAAAGCTCCCACCACCTAGGCTGATTTCGGTTTGGGGTTAGAGAGAGATTGGAGGTTCTCTCTCTAGAAGAATGCTAGGGCCGACGTCATCTCGAGGCTATCTCGTTCTCAACTATGAACTCCAAATTATTTATGTGTATGTATAGGTATTGTAAAATTTTTGCAGTAAATTCTTGTGACTGTGAATAGTAATTTGAGAGCTATTCCTCACTGTGAATGTGCTAAATGTGCGATTTAATATTTATTTTGCATGAAAAAAATTTATTGTTGTTAATTTGTGATGTTCTAATTGTGTTGTAAAATTATTTTGAAATAAATTAAGGAAAGATGAGTGAACTAAAATCTAGATTGGAGTCTTAAACTTGTATTTTTGCCATATTACAAACTAGCTGTTGTGTGATTGTAATTTTTGCTATCTACATATAACATTTTTGTTTTGTTTTGTAAGTTAGATGAATTCTTCGTCGTCTCTAATTTATGTTAATTCAAATGAACCAATCATTAACTTGAGAAATGATTTGAGAGAGACTCAAATATCAAGACTCATTCATGCCCCTACTAGTAGTACTTAAGGGTGACAAATCGTATTAATGAGTCGTGTTTATGTCATGTCAAGTTATATATATTATACGATAGAGGTCAATCTGAACACGACATGTTAAGCTTAATGGGTCAGATTTCTAAACCGTAACACAACCCATTAAAATAACGGGTTGACATGACACGACACGATTTGTTTCGAGTCGTGTCAACCCGTTCATGTAAATGGGTTGAATTGATCAAAATAATATATTTTACCTGATTAACATAGGTTCACATAAACGTTAAAATTACAATATCTTTCAAAAATATAAAAATACATAAGTCCAAAATTACAATCAAAAGAATAAAAATGCCAAAATTACAATCCAAAGGAAGTCTGGGAGGTAGTCATGATTTGTGAGAATTGACTTAACTGAGAACTGAGGGAGAGTAAGAGTCTGAGGGAGAGTTAAGAAATACGAAATGGGGATAGAGTATTTTTGTTTTTAGGTTAAAAATGATATAATTATAATTTTGAGTAAAAAATTTAATGCATCTATACGAATCACTAATGGGTTAAGCAATTTAACTCGTTAGTGACCCATTAATCAATCGTATCTTAACTAGTCAACCCGTTCTGATCCGAACCAGTTAACATCAAACTCAAGCTCGCTAATTTTGTGTCATGTTCTTGTTGGGTTAACGGATCGTGTCACATATTACAACCCTTAGTAGTACTTGTCCTATTCCTAAGAAACGGAAAGGGAATGATCCATCAATTGCCTGAGACCATTTTACGAAGATGGAGGGTCTTCTTGTAGATGATTCTAAAGCTAAGTGTAATTATTGTTGCAAGATGTATGCTTGCTACTCAAAGAGAAACGAAACTTCAACCATGCAAAATCGTTTGCCTTCATGTCCCAAAAATCCTCATAAATGTGGACATTTGGATATGTACAAAAACATATTAGTAGGTGAGGCAATACTCGAGGAGGGGGTTGGAGAGAGTGATAGTAATATGATAAAGAGCCTTGTACCCCAAAAGTATAGTGAAGAGATTGTGAGGTTGTCGATTGCAGATATGGTAATTACCGAGGAGTTTACATTTAAAATTTTTGAAGGGCAAGGATTTATGAAGATGTATTGATATCTTGAACCTTGGTTTAAAGTGTCATGTCGCGTCATGATTGTAAGAGATTGTACAAAATTGTATGCATTTGAAAATGGAAAGCTAAAAAAAGTGTTTAAAGATGGTGGCATGAGGATTTCATTTACTACTGATACATGGATATTGGTACAAAATCTTAATTATATGTATCTAACAGCACATTTCATTGATAGGGATTGAAAATTTTAGGAAAAAATCATGAATTTTTGTTTCGTCCCTAATCATCGACAGTTTCAAATAGGAAATTGCAATATCATTTGAGCTTGCATTATCAACAGTTACAATAAATATCTATCAATGCCTCAATCAAGGAGACACGATTCAACATTTCTCCCATTATTATCCCCTCGTTGATTAGGGATTAAATAAAAAGTAATGATTTTTTTTTCTGCAATTTCTAGTCTCTATGAATGAAATGTGCAGTTAGACACATATAATTAAAACTTTGCACCGATGTTCATGTATCAGTAGTCAATGAAATCCTCATGCCACCATCTTTAGACACCTTTCTTAGCTTTCCCTTTTCTAATGCGTACAATTTCGTATAATCTCTTACAACTATGACGTGACATGATACTTCAACTGAGATTCAAGAGACCAACACATCTTCCTATCACTACAAGAAATATTGGCTATTACGGTGATTTTTTGCTTGTCGGTAATAAAATCGCTGCAATAGATCATTGTTCTCGGCGATTTAGCAAGTCGACACGGCTTCCCACCCGCTACTTTTTAGTTTCGCCTTTTACAGGGATTTTAATCTCAATTGCAGCGAAAAAAAATCGATGGAAATATTTTTAGATTTTGCAGCGATTTTAAGTACAATTTCAGCATAAGCAATCGCCGTAAAAGGTGAAAACAATTTTGCGGAGGGAAATTTCGCTGCAATTTCCCTTTTAATGTGCACGGCGCCAAAACGCATAAAAATCAGATTTCCCTCCCTTACCCATAACATTTCTCCCCTACACTCCCAAATCCCGAGTACTTCACATTTTTCCCCCAATTTCTTCTTCTCCATTTTCTCAACACCTGGACATTAAGCGAAACCCACTCAAAAACTGCTCTTACCCAGCTGTCTCTTCCATCGAAATCCACCACTAACAGCAGAGACTCCACCGATTTGGCCTTAGTGGAAGCAAAACCCACTCATCGTCATGCATGACTCGAGAGTTAGTGGTTCCAGTTCAAAAGGTGGAGTTTTTGGAGATGTTCTAAACTGCCTTTCTACATCAACCAAGACCTTCTTGCCTAGTAGTAATCCAACTCGCCATTGTTGCCCGTCCTCTCCTCCACTCGGTTGGAGTTGATTACTGTTGGTAAGAAACTCTGTTTCTTAAGTTTAAGTTTATTTTATTCATTTATTTTTGTTTTAATTTCGGTTTATGACCTAATTAGAGACGGATAATTAAAATGACAAGGAGAAACCTAGTCAGATTTTTTTCCTTGTTTTGCAACAAGTAGGCTCATGGTTTTGATGTGATTTAGGCATCGATTGCATGTTCTAGGGCATGAAATTATTACAAAATATTTAGGGGTTTTGAAATGATAGAAACCCTAAATAAAGTGCTCCATAGTTCAAAATTTAAAGTAACAAGTTTATTTGTGGTACCACAAGGCTAAAAACTTAATGATTTGTTGAACAATCCTCTCTCAAACCAAGAGTGCTCTATGAATCAAGAAGTAGAGAAGTGAATGTAGGTTTGGTAGGTTTGGCTTGACAGGGATGGCTCGGGTTGGATCAAGCAAACAATAGGGTACTTAGGATTGCTTATTAGTTGTCTGTCTTATGACTTTTATAGTTGCCATTTCTGAAATGTATACCTAAATCCTAATCTAAATATAGTAGTTTGAAGAGTAAAAAATGTGAACTTGGGGGGCAGTGAGTTGGTGAATTTAGTTTGCAGCAGTCATTAGCTTCTATGAGAAGTAACGTGTAACTTATAGCTAGGGTTAATAATTAGCATAAAACTAATTATCTGACTTCATAGGTCTGGAAAATGAAATGCATGCATATATCTATAATATGTATATATATATATGCATGCATATATATCTCAGAGGACCCTTTGAGGTTTAAGGTATGTGTTGTAGTCAACATTGTTGTGTAATCATGTCTTCAGAGGCAGCAGTTTCTTCTGTCATGTTACTAAATGGTAAAGAGTTCAGAGCCCGTAGTTGTTTGAGTCAATGTGGGGGATTGGATAAATGTCTGGGTCTCTATCATGCCTAATGTTTTTTGCTCATGTATATCTAGCTGTTGGAAAGCAGAAATGATTTGCCCAAAAATCAGCTCATGTATTTCAAAAAGAAAATGATATGAATTAGTGGCACTTGACGTTGACGTCACAATGAGAAAACCTGAAGTGTTTTCCATTGTGACAATCTGGTTATTTTGTGGGGTTTTTGTTCTTTTTGTGAAACTAAGCTCCACATGCATATTGTTTTCAAAAACAGCGAAAATCTAAAACTGTTATTCATCACTGTCTAATTTGTCCTCATTGGATATAATCAATAAGTGGTTTCTCTACCATGAAGGGTCTTTCAGCTTTTCCTTCCCAACACTCCCCAGGCATAAGGTACATTGAAATCTTTGTAACAATGTCACCCACAGTAAAACCCTCTATGCATTCATAGTTCCATACACGCATTCATATACTTTTCTGTGCATGTGTTTATATTTTTCTGTGTATATTATCTTGATCAGTATTATATTTATAAATGCACGCATGAATCAAGATATTGATAGTCAAAACCGAGGACCTTAATTAGGAGCCCACCACAAAAGGGGAATAAATAAATAAAATCTAAAGGTGAGATCATCAGGACCAAAACAGTGAGCTAAAACAAGTGTAAGGCCGGTTTCTTTTTTCTTTTTTGGATAAATAGGGTTGGGGTTTCATGCATATTACAACTCTAAAAATAGTCAATGAATGATCAGTAGCATATTCTCTCTTTTCTCTAAGGGAAAAAAGTGCCTACCACACCTCTGAAGTTGTCATTCTATCTCTAAGCTTTAAGATATAGACAAGTATATATGTGATTAGATTGAGCTTGAGAGAGAGAGAGGGAGAGATTATTATTATTTTCCACGATTGTCTGTTTTGGTTTTGGAAGAGTTATTTTCTACAACTGTCATATTTTTCATTTCATTCTCTCACTCTCTTATTCATTTATCATGACAATCTATAGCAGTACAAAGCTTTCATCATCATTAAGCATAGACCAACCCTTCGGTTTCTCCCCTCACTTTGGTCAGTCTCTCTTTCTCTCACAATCGACACACAAACTTGCACATGTGCAATAGCATATAATTAAATCCCACTTTTTGCAACTGTCTTGTTTCTTTTTCACTCACAGCATATAATCAAATCATGCCATGACATGGTTTGCCAAACTTAGAAAATTTGGATCACCAAGCGTGGTGATAATTATATATGCATATTTAAGTGCTAAAAAGTTTCAATTAAAGGTTGATGAAGAGGAGCTAGCATGTTTGATGAGGGCACGAGAATATAGGGATTTGGGGAGAAGACTAGGTCATATTGTGAGCCATTATATATGTAGGCCGGTTGTATGAGTGTGATGGAAATTAATAGAAAATTAATGTGCATATATTATATGGTATATATATGTGGCCTGCATGGAAAGAAAGTGACCCATGCCAGTTTTGTGGATGAGAACTGAACCCATGCAAAAGGGGGACAGGAATAGAAAGAAGATGATGTTCTCCCAATATCCACAATATTTTATATCATGAAATGCATCGCACATCTGAATTAACAATGCCCGGCCATCTATTGTTAAGCATGAATCCCTTTGTGCAGTATATTTTATGTTGTTTGATCATGATCATGATCCAATATTCATAGTACTCTATGAATCTAATGAAACATAATATATAATTGTTGGTATATATAATTGTTAGGGTGGCCACAGTACTGCAACCTGTCTCAATGCTCAAGCGATCAACTATTTCTTATTAGTCAAAGATCAGTATCATTTAGTTGTTAGGATAATTATGATCATAACCCTTTACGTACCTTCGGCATATATATTTGGATTCCTTGCCTTTGAAGTGGGTTTTTATATAGCAGGACCCTTGACTAGATAAATCTAATAAAACCCTATGAACTATAATGGACACTTTAAAAAATGAAAAGATATATACTGTTACCAAAAGCTAGATATCATAATTGAAAGCAAGAGATCAACTTTAAAAACTTCATAGCATTCTGCCATCTCAGGCACCTGGCCTATTGTAAACTTGCTATAACTTCTTCTAAAAAACTCCAAATTACAAATTCTTTAATGCATCGGAAACAATAGACTTAGAATGTTGATGGTACATGGCATGTAGGCCAATTATTTCGAAATTATCCTAGCTACTTTTGGAATACCCTAAGAAATACATATTGATATATTTTTTAGCTTACCTATATTGATTCTCAATTTTCACAAAGCAATTTGATTGACCTTAGTGTATTGTTTTTTTTTTTCAATACTAATTAAAAGCTCAATGACAATGTTATTGTCATTGAGCTTTTAAGTAAGATGATTTTAGATTTTGTGGAAGGCATTTTTGTCATGCCCCAATTTTTCTAAATATTGGGGATGAACCTATTGACGTCACAATAGGTTCATTTTTCCAAAAAACTTCTAGATATAAGAAATTGAGTTCATATTTTTTTCCATCTCACCAAAACCATCAAAATAGCTAAGACTGTTCTTTCATAAAAATCTCAAATAAAACCCTAACTATTCTATAGATGACACTTAATTTCCTAGCTCTCATTCTAACCCTCCTATGTGTCCTCTAAGCTTCCTTATTTGCATGCTCCTCTTTGACATCTGTAGAATAAGAAATTTTTATTTGGAAGGTAATTAGTCATGACTCGATAAGTATGATTGATTAAGCTGGGTGTAATATTTGAGCCACATTTATTAAATAAAAAATAAGATTAAAATAAAAGCAAAAACTAAAATCATAGTATTGAATGTAAATTAAAAATCTTGGGAATTTATAGCTAGTAGAAATTACCAAAAATACATTAAATATGCCTTCATTCTCCATCAATGAATATCTTAAACATATGCTAGCTCATCATGTTGATCTTGTCTTTTTTGTTTTGCTAGCTCTAGTTGCATTAACATTGCTGGTATATACCATAACTGATCAAATTAACTTGCCTGCATGTCATCATGAATAATAGCTAGGGTGCCATATTCATCCAAGAACTTTTGATTGTTTTAGTACATATATATATGGACCTAAAATGAATACATGAGATGATTTTTGTATTCATTATATATATAATTTCTGTGATTAATTCAGGACTATGATTGTATGCCAATCGAATATTTAATGTATGGCTTATACAATACATTAAAATGATCGAAGTTTAGGTTGCCTTTTGTTTTTCTGAATCATATAGTTAATTTTTAATTAAGTTTTTTTCCTTCTCTCATCTCACTATATATTTTGTATCTAGCTATATATACTAAATATATTTAGGTATAACTTCTGGTTTCAACCTATCCCCCATTAATTAATTCACAGTTCTATTTCAAGCTTTTCATCAACAAAAAGCATAATGCTTATCATCTTTAAGTGGTAGAATTTATGTCTCCACGTCCAACAAAAGACTTCAATATGCTTTACAAGCTACCCAGATCAGCTTTATCATGTAACTTTCGGTTAAGGGAAGAAAATGGATGGGAATCAGTTATAGCAGTTAATCTATAAGATAAAGCAGAAATTCATATATGTGGACATTGCAACTGATGTAAATTGAACCTGGCCAATTTAATGTACTCGCTTTTTTATCTCTCTAATTCATAGTTTCTTTTGGCACAACATACATGCCAAGCCAAAAGGCAGTACTGTTTCTTTGGTGTGAATTAAACCCAATTTGGGTGCTGTCATATATAAGGAAAGAAAGGATACAAAGATAATAGCCTTACTTGATGCATTAACATGTTTGATGTCTTGACCCTTTTATGCATATATATCACAATCCACCCCAATTTGTTTGGCTGTATAGATATATAAATGTCTTTACTTCTAATTTGGATTAAAAAGCTGTATTGTCTCGAGAATATTTGGTGGAGATTGAGTGGTCCAACTTCCTTCACATCTCCACGCGCTGCAATGAAAAACTCAAAAAGTTTTTCATTCCTTTGGGCCATTTTCTGTCAAAGCCATAAAAACCTAACAATCTACATTCATTAAGCACCCTCGCTCTCTATTTCTTTTTCATGATTATTCCTTAAGCTCATTTCTTTCTTTTCTGCCACTCATTTTAAGACAAAACAAACAAAAACAACAAAATAGATCAAAGGGATTTGCTGAAACGTTAGATAAATCAGCCTTTTCAACAGTAGATAGATGGGATCGATTCTCACACCACCAGACCGAAAAAAAATTACATGATACGCAAGTAGATTTCAACTTATATAAAAAAAAGTATATTTTCAATTAAGTTAATGTCATTCAATTCCCCAAAAAATTAAACACAGCCAACTTCTGTGATCGTCGATAGTTTAGTTTAACGATGTCGTCCATGATTAGAAAACAGTTAATAAGAAAATAAAATTACAAAAGAACATGCGGCTGAATGCTTCTCATAATGCAACATCATCCGTGTTGCAATGTTCAAGGAGAACGACTCTCTGTTCTATTAGATGGAATATTCAGGAACTAAAACATCATCTCTAAGCTGTGCCTTCCTGGAAATAGCATCTCTATAATTGAATCAGGCCTAGTTTTTTTAACTCCTCACTTTCATGCCTCTCCTCATTGTCCATACTAAGCATATTTGGGGGATCCGATTAGTGACCCCGGGGTGCTCTCAACTCAATTATTGTTATAGAAAATTTTTAGGAGATCTCTCTCAAATATACAAAATCAGTTCCTACATTTGTTGGTGTAGTGAATTATTATTAAAAAAGGATACAAGAAAATAAATTATACACCAGTGTTATCTTCAATGTTAATATCATAACATCCTATATCTGGTTTAGAACCAATCTGTCTCATCTTATTAGTGAACTTCCAGGTATATTCCTCATTTAATTAAATGGTTTGTAATTTCACTCATGTACGTCTTATGACACAATTTCCCCACTTTCCTTGAACCACTTTGACCTTAGACCTTCTGGTTAAGTAACAAACTGGTACGTCTCTAGTTTCTGCCTTGGTTTCTCCAAGGCAGTCTGTATTTTTAAAATAGGTAAGGATTGGAAGGCACATATATGTGTAATGTGTGATTACATATATGTAAGAAGGGAGTGATCATTTTTCTTTTCACAAATGGCTAGTGTTAGATTTTTCCATATACCAGAGTACTCATATATAGGAGTATATATATTATATTGCGTACAAAATGGACGATTGCAATAGTACTGTGTAGTAAATATATTTGTATGCCTAATTTCCATGGAAATCTTTTAAACACATGCATTAGCTTAATATATACGAGCTTATAACCCGCGCATTGCGCAAACCGTTATTTATGCTGAATTTTATATTAAAAATTTGTATGGATTTGGATACATGCACTGTGGAGAAAATTAGTTATCCTTGCACACCACTTGGGGAAGTGTCTAGATAGATTATATACAGCTAGCCTAGGTAAGAAATATTAGTGGTTATCGAGATGCTATTAAGCATGCTTTCAAATAGAAATCATGAGCTAGCTAGCTATATGGTCATGATCAAGCAGGTATTGGTTAATTTGCATAAGATCAGTAGGGGATAATGATTTATGAAGCCATGATTATTAAATTGCCACAGAACATGTTGGGTTTCTTTTCATGATTCATGCGAATTAGTTTGTAGCAGTACTAGCTTTGATCATGTTCTACCTTATCATCATGTTTACATTATGATAAACTAGTACTACTGCTCTATCTTTACCACCTTGGCGGCACGGTTTAAGTGATCATCTCACACTTTTGGTTTGATGTGGCATTAAGACTATTTTGTTAGTTTTCAAGGAAATTACAAAAGAACAGTACTTAAGGTTAGAATTTATATCTCTTAGAATCATTATGTAAGGACACATGCAAACTTTTCTCTCTCAAGCAATCATGTACTAGATTAATCCTACTCACCACCTTCCTATACTCAATTCAAGGAATTACACAAATGAGATCAGAGCCAATTGGATGCATCATTGTCAAAGAGACTTCGAAATTATTATTTAAACCTTGATATATCACAAGGATATCAAGGATTTGAGCGAATCGACAAAGTACTGTATAAATGTCGTCATCATCATCATGTGGTGCTCATGAGGGCTGCAAAGCTCTTCATAGACTAGGTAGATACATTTATATATATATATATATATAGAATCACTTTCTTTGATGTTTTAAAAGATGAGAAAACACTTCATGCAAACTGATGTTACCGCCTAATGATGATCTATTAAGGCTGGGAGCTAGCTAGCTAGTTGGCTTAATTGGCAGATTGAATTAGTAATAATTATTATATATGTCTACTTTTATAGCCTAAATTAATGATAGCTATACCTAGTACTCGATCTCTCCCTATTCTATTTTCTTTGATGCTTGAACCATTTCCCACCTTCTTTTTTTCAATTCTGGTGATCCCTCTGTTTATCTTATAAAAATTGTTTCACTATAAAGATTTGGATGCTAACATGAGTAATGATATATTATCTGTTTTTTATGGACTACATTTTCCTGTTGTACCATTTGCGAAAAACTATTATTACCCTTTCCTGTTGTACCATTTGCAAATTTGGATTGTAGCACTATGTTCTTGGTGCTATAATTTTCATGAAATACTTGCTTTTTTTTAGCATATGGATAGAATTTTTTTTTCTAGACTCATTCAATAACTGTTTGCTTCTTCTTCTCCTCTTTGTACATAGGAGATTTATAACATGAAAATAAGTAAAAAAGCTTACTACAGTTAGTCCGCAGTACCAAAAATAAAGTAGGGATGGAGAATGGAGTTGGCCGACTGTCTTTTCAATTTGAACATTGTCTAGGAAAGACAAGATCCACTAGAGTTAGGGGCCCATATTAATTAGTAAGTTGGTCATTTTGGGGAAAAAACTAGAATCCATTAACATCCATCCAATAGGTGGCATACACATGTTTTAGTCTCAAATCTAATCTCCATGTTGTTGTGTGAAAAAAATAGGTTGAATTCATATGCATCAACCTATTTGTCCTGTTCGATGTTGTTAAATTATTCGATATTTACATTAAGAGTAGAGGACCAATATGCAAGTTCTCTTTCCTAATTTTAAAGCACAAGAACTGGTCCCACCCCTACCCCCAACTTCATCTTACATTCTTGATTGTGAGTATAGATATGGCCCTATTTTGAGATAGGGTAACACATGTGCATTCAAAAGCATAGGGTACATTACTTGTTGAAATAATTTCTGACCAAGCAAATACATCATTAAATATTGTCTCTTTCATTAATATGAGAGGATCATTTCCACTTTTTCTGAAAAGTTCTTTTGCCACATCAGTCAAGATGACTTGATCATGAAGAAGAAGAAGAGCGTTTTGCCCCCATGAAAATGAATGTCTTTACTAAAGTCAACAAAATGATGCTAGCCTTTATTGGTTAGCTGTCAAACTACTTTTTTTGCTTCTATATCATATTCTTTTCACATTAACTTGTTCTCTTCCATTTCTAAGTAAATTCCTATCATTTGTACATTCTTAACACACGTTCTTCATATATTCGGACACGCATTAAAACTCAATAGCCTTTATTGGACAGCAAACATACTATTTTATCCTTGTTCATGAATAAATTTACCACGCTTGAAATGTTTACTTGGTTTTAAAGTTTTGGTTTAGTGATAAGTTAGGATTGAAGTTAAATGGGTTGAGGTTGATATTTGAATAAAGTTGCATCCTTTTTAGATAAATAAAGTTATCTGAGGTATGAACAACTACCATACCTCAGATAACTTGGTTGAGGTCTGCTTGGTTTATGTAGTTGAGAAAGTGGTTAAATGAGGGATGTTTAAGACCATGAATGTACTTTGGCTGCTAGCTGTCCAGTGTGGTGCAGAAAATTCTGCTATGCACTCTGTGTTGGGGCTTCAACCAGTCTACTTCATCCCCATTTTTCTTTTGCATCTTTTTCTCAACCTAAGTGATTTGTTTGTATGAAAAACTATTGAAAACATGGGATAAAAACCAGCCACCTTGTGAGCTTTGGGCTCTTAATTTAATGATATTTTCCAACAAGTTTTTCATAAAACCGTTCAAATGCCATTTAAATGGTGAAAATTATGAAACCATGGATACTTTCTTGTTCTCTTTCATTTCTAAGTAAATTCCTATCATCTGTATATTCATAACCCACGATTTGAATATATCTTTCATATAGAAAAATGCAATGGCCTTTATTGGACAGCAAGCATGTTATTAGTCATGTTCATGATGTAAGGGATAGAATGCTTGAGATGGATGAGTTTTAAAGTTTGGCCTAGTGCTAAGTATGGACAGAATTTACATGTGTTGCGTTTGTGTTGTGGTTGATTTACCCTAAGTGAAGAGGAGGTAAGGAAAGTGAATTGTAATTGATTTTTCCTAACTTGGTTTATGTAGTTAATATTGTGATTAAAACCATTGCTCCTATAACAATTTTTTCCTTAAATTTTATATTTTTTTGTGACAAATAGATTTGTTTCTGTTATATTCTGGTATTGAGTTTAAACTGAAATTTACGGCGGATGTTGGGTGCAGATTGTAGGCCAGACATCCAATGCTTTTGATTTCAAAGGCGTTGATTTTTACCCGACAGGCTTGTTGGTGAGCCATTTCAGCCAGGGGTGAGCTGAACTTAGTTACTTAGGGATTGAAGGTAACGAATATCCATACACAGCTGCAAATCCTTTTTTTCATTCCAAGAATTCTCAAAACATTGATGGAAAGAAATATGGATCTATGTCTAGATAATCACACTTAATCATGCATATTTTACCTACCATATTGTCTTGGAGTTGGTTTTGTGTTTTGGGTGATTCTGTTCGTTTGTACGTCTAAATATGTGTGTTTTGGGTGATGTTGTTCCTTTGTTTGTCCCATCATATCTTTTTTTAGATGGACAAAAGTTGGACGATCGAGCTCGATAGACTTGTATCACCTGCATATGCCGAAGGGGTTAAGAATTTTCTCACACAAGCATGAAACCATGCAAGTGGAAGGGATTGCATTCGGTGTCCATGCCGAACATGACTTAACAATCTGTGGTTGCCTATACTTGAGGTGGAAACCCATCTGTTTATCAAAGGGATCAATCCAAATTGCACCCAGTGGATATTTCATGGGGAGGATGAGACAACATTGTACAGGAGTGATGATGATAATGATGACAATATCATCCAAGAAGACGATTACATAGATGACATGCAGCATATGTTGGATGACATTCGGGCAGGCGCCTTTGTTGATATGCCCCGAAACAGCAACCCTGTGCCAAATAGGCCACCAATACCTGAATAATCACCAGCATCATCTTTTGACCAGCTACTAGAGGATGCCTGACGTCCTCTTTTCAATAGGTGTACAAAATTTTCAAAGCTATCGTTCGTTTTCAAGTTGTTACACATCAAGTCAATCGGTGGATGGTCAATTAAGTCATTTGACCTGCTCATTGATCTGTTGCGGTCTGCCTTTCCCGATGCACTCTTGCCACAATCATATGAGGAATAAAGGTCTTTAGAGCGTGGTTTGGATTTCAAGTACCACAAAATTCATGCGTGCCCCAACGACTGCATCCTCTTTTGGAAGGAAAATGCCGCTCCTAATGAATGCCCTGTATGTAAGGCTTCGAAGTGGATGCTAAATATACACGGGTCACGCGAGATACCCCAAAAAATGTTGCGCCATTTTTTGTTGAAACCGAGACTACAGCGTCTTTTTATATCTGCAAAGATAGCAGGTGATATGAGATGGCACAAAGAGCAAATGACTATAGAAGGTACCAGTATAAGACATCCAGCCAACTCTGAGTGCTGGAAAAAATTCGATGAACATCATAATTGGTTCACTGCGGATCCTCGCAATATTAGGCTTGGTCTGGCAAGTGATGGCTTCACTCCCTTCAACAATCTGGCTAAACCTCATAGCATTTGGCCAGTGATCCTTGTTCCGTATAACTTGCCGTCTTGGTCATGCATGAAAGACAAATTCTTCATGACATCTCTGATTATTCCTGGCCCAAAGTCACCAGGAAATGAGATTGATGTTTACTTGCAGCCGTTACTCGATGAATTGCTTGAATTTTGGGAACATGGGGTACCTACATATGATGCCTCAACTAAAAAGACGTTTATGTTGCATGCTGCCTTATTGTGGACAATCAATGACTTTCCTGCCTATGGGAATCTCTCTGGCTGGTCAACAAAGGGAAAATTGGCTTGTCCGTCTTGCAATGCTGAGACAGACTCCAATTGGTTGAAATATGGCCGAAAACATTGTTATATGGGACATCGGCGTTTCTTACCGCCAGATCACATATGGAGAAGGAGGAAAGGGTTGTTCAACGGTATAGAAGATAATCGCATGCTGCCAAGGGATATAGGAGGAGACGATATTCAAGCTCAATTGCAGATGCTTGGGATGTTCATTTTGGCAAATCCCGTAGGAAGAAAAAACGCACTCCTGAAGAGCTGAATTGGACAAAGTGTAGCATATTCTTCACGTTACCTTATTGGTCAACACTTCGACTTCGGCATAATTTAGATGTAATGCATATTGAGAAGAATATTGCCGATAACAATCTTATTCACTTTAATGAACACTCCAGGAAAAACTAAGGATAATATCAATTCAAGGCGTGACTTGGAGATTTTGGACTATAGGAAAGAATTACATTCGAGGCGTGAAGGTGATCGTGTAGCAATGCCACATGCACTGTACACATTACAAAGAGATGAAAAGAATAAATTTTGTGAGTGGTTGTCTGATATCAAATTTCCAGATGGGTTCGCTTCCAATATCTCGAACTGTGTTTCTCAACGTGATTGCAAAATTTCTGGATTGCAAAGTCACGACTGTCATGTTTTCCTTCAAAGATTACTCCCCATTGTTGTTGGCGGGTATTTAAGAAGTGACATTGCCTTGGCCTTGACTGAACTCAGCACTTTCTTCAAAGAGTTGTGCGCTCGAACATTGGATGTGAATCGCCTACACCAGCTCCAAACTGATATCGTCACCATTCTATGCAAGTTGGAGATAATATTCCCTTCTTCTTTTTTTGATGTCATGGTCCACCTAGCTGTTCATTTACCCCGTGAGGCCATATTTGGGGGTCCGGTACAATATAGGTGGATGTACCCATTTGAGAGGTATCTCGACAAATTCAAGCGGTATGTTAAGAATAAAGCCCGTCTAGAAGGTTCAATAGCTGAGGCAAACATTCACACCGAATGCTTGACATTTTGCTCTATGTACCTCAAAGACGTTGAGACGAAATTTAGTAGAGTAGACCGCAACGTTAATGCCGACGAAGAGGAAACTGGAGATGGATTTAGAATTTTCAACCAGAAAGTTCGTCCCTTGGGTATAGCTTCTAATGTGCGATTAGAAGATAAACTCTTTAGGGCAGCCATCTGGTACGTGCGTAACAATTGTGCGGAGATTGGACCATATACAGAGTAAGCATCTTACACGTTACTTACAAATCTACTTTCATTCAAACTTAACAAGTTGTTATCAACCCAATACAAGCTAATTTGAATATTTTGCTTGGCAATTTGTGCTCCAAATGTAGGGAACACTATGAGAAATGTAAGGTGTAACAACCAAATTGCATCGATCGCACGCATCAAACTGAGTTTCCAACTTGGTTCAAGCAAGGTGTAAGTTCTTCTCCATCCCTTTCTATGTTGAAATGTTATAGGTTTTCTTGATATGCTTTGGAATGATCTGCAATAAACGTTGAGGAATTTTGTCAACCATTTTTGTTATAGACTCAGGAACATTGGACCTCGCATCCATTTGATGTGTTTGCTGATCTGTATGCATTAGCTTGCGGGCCTGACTGTTGGGTTGCATCATATGCTGCTTGCATAATAAATGGAAAGAGGTTTCATACAAAGCAATGTAAATTTCGCTGGCGTATACGAAATTCTAGAGTGTTGGTAATTGGGGACGAGGCCACAAATAATGTGGACTTTTATGGTGTTATTAATAATGTCCTAGAGGTACGCTACATGGAGTGGCGTCGGGTGTACCTATTTCAATGTGATTGGTTTGACGTTGGTGATAAAAAACGAGGGGTGCGGGTGGATGACCATATGATTAGTGTCAATATGAATAGGACTTGGTATAAGGATGAACCATTCGTGTTGGCGAGTCAGGCTGATAAATGTTTCTACATAAGAGATTTAAGGGCGAAAGGGAGATGGGGTGTTGTGTAGAACTATACAAATAGGAATATATACAACTTTCCGTCAATGCCGAGGGCTCTAGAAGATATTGATGGCGATTCAGGTACGAATGGTGCCGATCAAGAAGATGAGCCATCAGATTATTATGAACCAGTGCAGTGTGATGATACATATCGAGGGTCAGCTCCACTGAATAGGCCTGATATACTACCTAGCCATATTGATGCACGAGAAGTCATGGATCCAGATGGTCAATATTTCGATCAAGCAGGTTTTATTAATGATTACATGATGACTTCTACTTCTGGAGATGCGTATGCTGAGGGGGAATATTCAGATGAGGAGGACCTATCAACAGATGAGGAGGACATAGCAATAGAGGATGAGTCTGTGTCAGATTGATAATTACAACCAATATGTTATTGTTGATTTAAGGTTGACACATTAGATTTCTTGTTTGAAATTGGTATGTATCATGATAACAGTTAAATATGAGTTATTGTTTGAATCTTATCATGTTTTGATTTATTTATTAAACTTATAAAGGATTTGCTTTCTCCTACCTCAAACTATTTATCATGACAATAACAAACAAGTACAAAAGTAGTATTCAGTTTTTTCATGATTAATACTTGCTTTAATATACTCGATGTCTAAGATGAGATACTTATTTGCTTCATCTCATGTTCAAACCAGGCCATACAATTCTTGTATGTGGTTGATTTTGTGGGGATGTCAGCGCATTCCCATCCTCAGTTTGGAGGCATGAGGAGCTCAATAAATCATCAAGGTATATAATTTGTTCGATACCAATTATTCCTCATATTATGTTATGCTCATAATGTAAGGGTTAGTCTACTCACAAGTATTTGATTCTGGTATTGATAAATGATATTTTTTACGAACCTGTCTGTGACATTGAGAATATCATGTGAAATAGACTCTTCCATTATCACAATGTTATTAACTCTTACTCATGCAGGTGACTGACTGGAACCACGTTCAAGAGGGGGAGGAAGGCTTCGGGGCAATCGTGCAAGGCAATATGTACCGTACTCAGCTCGCCACAAGCGACCACGTGGGGCAAAAATCGCTTCATATCATAGCTCGGAGGAGTTTAATCAATCCTCCTCTGGTGACTCCACACAGCTCCCAAGTCCACCGCCATGCGCCAATCCATTTCCCCCCTCAGAACCTATTCGAGAACCTTTTTTACAATCCTCCTATGGTGACTCCACACAGCCCCCAAGTCTACCGCCATGCGCCAATCCAATTCCCCCCGCAGAATCTATTCGAGAACCTTCACCAGCACAGGGACCTTCACCGTCTAGAGAAGGAACTGGTACGTGTATCTCAAATACATAGTTTAAGAGCATTGACCTATTTATATGTGTTATTAAGTATGAATATCCCACAGCTTACACTTACGAACACTAATCTAGTGAACCTTGAATTACAGGTGCGGACACCCCCACTGAGGCAGTAGCAACGCAAGAAACGAGGAAACGAACTCGTGGGCCCGCTAAATGCATTTTCTTTGAGAAGCTGAGGAAGAATGGGAAAGTGCAGCTGAAGATAAATGATAGCGAGACTGCCCATGTTGTGAACACGCCTCCATGTTCACAACACGAGTATCGTGGATTGTTAAACAATATTGCGACATGAGTCACAAGCGTTGGTCGGATGTCCCATAAGCCATGAAGGAGGAACTAATCGACCGTGCTCGGGTAAGTCATTGGTTAGTTTTAGTCAATAATGTATTGTTGGTGGTTTATGTCTAATAATCGTCACCCAAATGACGGGATGACACGTAATTGTAAAGTGACTTCGTGTTGGACTGGGACCGCGAAAACCACCAATTGACGGTGACAAAGGCTCTACGTAAGCGCTTCAATGCCTTCCATCATGACTTGCACACGATTTATCAATCATATGGAAGCCACGAAGAAGCGTTGGCTAATGGGACTAGCTTAGTGGACCTTGTTGTATGGGTGAAGTTGTGTGAGAGGTGGGGCAGTGATGCTTTTAAGGTACATATGCTCTTTCTCACATTAAACCATATATCTACCTAAGTGAGATGTCTAAATATTGTTGTGGAAAATCCGTTTGTTTATCATATCTGAAACATTCTTGATGTGTATGCCAGAAAATTTCAGCTCAAAATCGGGATAACCGAAAGAGGCAATCAATTAATCACACATCAGGACGTAAATCATTCGTCCGACTACTTGAGGAAAAGGTATCTCTACGTGAATAATTTCTTTTCATTTCAATAGACTTGTGAAATGCACATTACTGTTGGGCAATTTATGCTTTATTGTCCACCACAAAGCTAGTTTTCTGATATGAACATATAGTCTTATACACATTGTTCACACATGTAGCGCACTAATAGTGGAAATTTGATTAACTTCTACAAAGAGACGCACTGGTCGAAGAAGAAGAATAAATTTGTGATAGATGCTACAAAAAAAACTTACGTGAGTAGTACACTTACAGACATCAGGCTCTGTTTATTTCAGAGTGTGATAAATGCATACATAGTATTGGCTGGTAGATTGTTAATAAGAGATGTTTTCTCAATGTGCAGAAGGAGATGCAGGGTAGGCTGGATGGCCTTGGACCAGAAGAACGTAATGATGAGGCTGCAACGTCTGTCTTCAGGGAGGTCCTTGGACATCGTCCTGGATATGCAAGAGGACTCGAGGAGATGGTCATCCCCGAGTCAAGTAGACAACGTGACAAACTTCAGATGCAACAGTACCTGTCTGAGATTGAAAAGCACAAGAAAGATGCTGAACAACATAAGAAAGATGTTGACAAGTACAAAAGTCAGCTAGAAGAAATGAGGACAGAGTTGCGGGCTCTTAGGGAGCATCAGTTACAGACTGACAACCTGCTTCAGTCTTACTTTAGGGGTTTTCCATCATTCACTGAGTTACAGCGACAGACTCAGTGTAATGATTCCCCCCACCCATAAGGGAGGGTGATATGTTTTGGATATTTTGGGTGGATATTTTGGGTGATTTTTTGTTAGTCAATATGACAAATTGGGCAATATATATATATAAGGGATCTATGTCTACACCGGGGAGATAACAAGTTTGGGTGTGTACATTTTGAGAAGCTTTTGAGATAACAGTGGGATCAGTGTAAGTAAATGCCATTTTAAAAATTTATTTGTCACCCAAACGGCACAAATGAAAGATGAATTTTTATTCGGCCATGCATCTTGAACATACATGATGAGTATGTTCCTAATTATGGAGGAATGAGATCAAACCCTATTCCCCCATTGGTGAACGTCTGGTAGATTTTGACTTGGTATGGTGTTTGTTTGTGCATGTATTCTTCAGAATCAATGGAGGAATGGTGTCAAGAGACACTGGAGAAGGTGGCACAAGTTGGTGGGGTTCATCAGAATATGCTTGTGACGGAAATTTTGTGTCAGGTAACATGCTTTTGTTATTGTATGTTATATTTTG
>QEOT01008251.1:0-20186 GCA_003123785.1 Pterocarya stenoptera | reverse complement strand
GATCAAACCCTATTCCCCCATTGGTGAACGTCTGGTAGATTTTGACTTGGTATGGTGTTTGTTTGTGCATGTATTCTTCAGAATCAATGGAGGAATGGTGTCAAGAGACACTGGAGAAGGTGGCACAAGTTGGTGGGGTTCATCAGAATATGCTTGTGACGGAAATTTTGTGTCAGGTAACATGCTTTTGTTATTGTATGTTATATTTTGCGGTATTGTGAACACTTGAAGCATTATTAATAATAGGTTAGGACTCAAATGTGACAAATAGATAGAGAATTATGGACTGAATTGTATTTATGTGGGTTGTTGGTGCACTAGGGTATTTGAACATGCATTCAAATACCCTAAGTATATGCTCTTCTACTTCAGCTGGCATAATTAACATGTAGTTTACTCTCACATATCAATATATCATGAGTACGTTATAGGGAGGATATTCCACATGTATCTATATAGCCGAGCGTGTATATATATATGTAGTTAACTTAATTTGTTCGAAATATATATATATCATGATCATGAATGAATGGCCCATGTTAAAACGCGTTGTAGACCTTTATATATGGCCTGATATCAATCACTTTTACAGTTTACATGCAATAATCAGACTGATTCGTGATTTGAACTAGTACCACTGGAATCACATATATATGAGTTAATTTGGGTGCACTGTGGTCCAAAAGTTGATCTATCTATCTGATCAGTTCTTCTATACCGTGTGCGTGTTCTATCTAGGGCTAGCTTGCTCTCTTGGGACTGACCGGATTCTTAATTTATTCATGTTATATATATCCCCTGCCCTGATCTATCGAACTCATGATCATCATGATCAATGTTTATGTTTTCATGTCAAACAATATGCCAAAAGTAATATTCATTAATTGCACAATCTAGCTAATTTTGATATTAATTAGTATTATTGCATGCATGATGAACCCAAATTAAATTAAGTATTTCATGCACATCTAAAATAATTAATTAATTATAAATTAGAGGGTCGATCGGTGAACAACTTATAATATTTGAGCTCCAATGGAGCTTTTTGTTTTAATTTTTAACACTGGATCTCTGGAATTAATATTAATCTATAAATATGATTATTTCTTTAATTTGGTTAAAGAATTATTTCCGTATAGATCGATTGAGTAATGTTTCTTCTGGTTACTTAATTTTGAGGCTAATTCATGTACTAATCATGTTATTAAGGATTATTATTTAGAATATTCTGATCTTGATCGATCTCTAGTACTACTAGCTCATCATGTATATATTATTAATCATGTTCATGTCTGTATTATATATATCTTTGTAACTTTCACCTCCCATTAATTAAGGAATAGATGGTAGAAATTGATTCGGCAGATACTTATATATATGTACATATATATAATATTTAGCAAACAAATTAATATTCAAGCTTAGCTAGGCCGCTTCTTTTGAAAACCCATAACTTAATTTCTACCAATTAAAAGGCATATAATTAACATATATATATATATATAAGCAGGGAAGCGCTGGCTTTATAAAAAATTTAAGCTAATTAGGGGATGGCCGATTGATTATAACCACAAGAGATAGTCGTCTCATTTAGTTAGGGGACACTTGCATACATGAAAACGAAACTTACTTAGATTTTTGGTTTCTTGATACTTATATTAATATTTGTGTCTTCGTTCAATTGATGTATCATTATTTAGTAGATCGAAATGGTGATGATCGTATCATATAGATGATTATGAATCCAAATCATCTATATTCAGATGATCATGGTCATGTCATTTCAGTTTCGATGTCATGGCTTCCAAAAGAATATGTCGGCCTCAAGACGTGCATGAGAAGGACTGAGAAACTGTTTTTTGCTGCTGCGACAGACATGATGATAATTAATTAAATACTCTTATAATTATAAGTTTTTTAGATGATTAATTAATTATATATATGTTCGCTTAATTTACAAGCTCATGGAATCGTACATATATATATAAATATATTAGATTTCTTGTATATTATATAGAAATAACGTTTACATGACATGACATGCATGATATATCATGCTATGTTATATAGATCATGCATGCATGCATGGATGTCATCATGATCCAATGAATTACTTGTTGTCTAGTGCTGGAAAAGTGCATATATGATATATGCAAAGCGTACGTGTATTAATACCTTAGAAATTAATCATTATATAGATCGTCTTGTTTTCCATATGCATGCCTTTTGCATTGGGATTTATTCCTAGCTACCTGTAAAGAAATGACCACATGTTTAGAGAACCAAGTAGATTAGAGCATTGAGAGCCAAATTTTCCTGCCGGGAGGACTTAGATAATTAGATTAGCGCATTAATGCATGTTATATATTCATCATCCTTTTACTTTAGTCATTTTGGGATCATTTTCAAATAACTGAAAAATTAGATGGACTGTTAATTATCTGATGAAACCAAAATCTATTTGCAGGCCATACCACTCGCATTTATCAAGCACTTATAAGGAAACAGTCCAAAGAAGGCCATTCTCATTGATCATACTGGAAACTCTTGGCCTGTTGAACTGGACCAAATCAGTGGCAACCTCTTGTGTTTTAAGTGTGGCTGGCAACAGTTTGCAAGTGATCATTCTCTGGAATTTGGGGACTTTCTATTTCGTTGACTAGTGGTAGAAAAAGAAAGCTTTTGCTGATAGGTCTCAAGACCAATGAAGAGGCAGGAGGTGAGTTGTACTTAATACTAATTACTCTCAACTAGTTGCTTTCTTCCATTTTTGGGTCTTTGAATACAAATAATGTATTTAGATATTGAATGCTTGCAGTTTCATCAAAAGCTAATCGACATAGATCAAGAAGAATTGCTGAAGCAAATCTTGAACAAAACAAGAGCCCTAAAGTTGCCCAAGTTGTTGCACCAAAGAATCCATAGTTCGTTACATCCATTTCTAAATATATGCTATATGACGTGGTGAGTTTTCTGGTATTGTATTTTTCAGTGTTTATATATATTGTGTTTTTGCAATGTCCATATGGTACATTGGGATTTTGATATATGGAGAGGTGAGGTTTAGAATGATTCTCAGATGATATATTTTGGGTGCAAGGATCAACAATGGAGTGCACTATTCACCTAGGAGATGCATATAGTTCTTTTCTGAACTATTGAGGTATTTTTATTTGGAAATTGGAGGAAGAGTGAGAAGGTTATTACTGATTTTGGTTGTGGATCATAAGGTTATTAAAAAGTGTTGTTAGACAAACAGTTTATCCCTATGTGATTGTAGTAACTCTATGCATTCATGCTATTGGCAATCACTGGCTGATTGCATTGTAGGCAGTAGATTATTTGGAATATGCCAAGTATGATACTGGTAACCTGACTGAGGACCTGAGGACTATGTCCTTGATGAGACAACTACTTTTCAATCCTAAACGAAAAGTTGCATGCCCAATCCCATATGACGAGGCTAAATTGTGGAGAGGTCAACGTGGACCTGAACTAAAGCAAAAAATCCAACAGCAATTCAGAAACATAAGGTTTTGAACATAAACCATTTGATCCTTGATTGTTTCTATTTATAGAGAAACCAAAAGAAAAATAAATTTTTGATTAATTGTGGGGGAAACGGAATGGAAACAAAAAGGGCAAAGGAAGGGTGAAGGATGGAAAAGGAAAGGGAAGTTGCTTCTCTTGTGAGTTGCGTGGTTGGAATTGTTGGATAGAGAGAGCAAGGAGAAAAATAAAAGGGGAATAGAATGTTTTTGAAGTAAATGGTTTCATGCATTGTTTGATAAATCTTATAATGAAATTGGTCCTTGAAAATTGGCGGTCTAATTATTTTTCAATTGTTTGTTTGTTTGGTTGCTGAGTTTGTAGTTTAGGAAGATAAACTTGTGTTTATGGTTTAGGATTTTTTTTCCCTGTTGTGAAATGGACTCCAACAATAAAGTTCAACTCCACTTTGACTCCAAGAAGGCAGGTCCTTCACTGTTTAGAATGAATTTCTCAATTGTTTCGCCCCTCTTCACTTTAATAAGATTGATTTATTTCTTTATATATAAAAGAAAAAAAGGTTCTTAATCCTTGTCTGATAGTGTGTAAATCTATAAACTCTATATTTTTGCCATGTTTCTTGGAGGGAGGACGTGTTTGGAATCCTGAACAAGTGTTACCACTTTTGGTGCTGAAAACTACTGTCACCACTGGAGAAACATTCAAATTTTCTCTTCCACTAACCTCACTACTCATTTTATCTTGCTCATCCCTACGGTAGTAATATATATAATTTCACTTGGGATTGTAGTGCAAAGGGGGACTGTGTAGGATGTGAGAAATGTCGCTTGTGGGGAAAGCTTCAGGTCCTTGGTCTTGGTACTACATTGAAAAACTTGGCCTGCCGATGGTCGGGAACAATTGGGTCAGACTGTAAGTATCTCCTTAGTTAACTTGAAATTTCAAATTCCAGTTATCTTTAAGTTGGGTTGTCACCGTTTAATTCATGTATTGAAACATTTTGGGTTGACACTAAAGCATATTTTTGAGAAAACAGATTTTTGTTTTCTTTTTTTTTGGGGTTCATTGGTTTTTCTTCATAATTGGCTCATTAAACCTATTCTTTTAATATAATTGGATTTATTAGTTTTCCAGAACGTTGTGTAGTCTGTTGATATTGTCAAATACACGGATGAGGAGTATGGGCAGCAACGTGAGATATATATCGATGGTGTTTGCCAACTTTCTTGATGAAAGACAATATGTAGAACTGTGGGTGCCAATGCCAATGAACGGTCCCACTTAAATAGAGTTGTGGAACTTGGTATGTAGTGGTTCTTTGGGTGGATATATAGTAGGGTTAAACAATGTTATAACAGTCACGTTTATCTAGTATTTAATTGCAATGCTCAGTTTGTACTTGATATGAGAATATGATGCACCACCTCAGTGTATAAATATATATTTAAGTGGGATGAGTTGATGGATTTTATTTGTATTGGATGAGTGGATGGAATATATTTGTATTAGATGAGTCCACCGTATTATTTGCTCAATGTGTACAAGAATGTTCAATTTGAATGAATAAAAGCCGAGTTACTTGAATGTTATTTTTAGGAACCAAAAACGAGACCCATAGAAGCCGAGGCTGGACAGTTTAAAATTCAGCAGACTCAATTGCGGCGATTTTATAGTCGCCGCAACTGAGTAACAGAACCCAAAACTCTATACCAGCGATTTTATACTCGCTAGTATAGACCTTTTCCAACGATTTTAAACTCGCCGTAACTGAGAAACTGAACCAAAAACTCTATCCCGGCGATTTTATAGTCACTGGTATGAAGTTTTTCCCAGTGATTTTACACTCGCCGCAACAGAATAACAGAACCAAAAACTCTATAGCAGCGAGTATAAAATTGCTGCTATAGATCTTTTCACAGCGATTTCACACTCGCCGCAAATGAGTATAATTCAATTCCAGCGAATTATAAATCGCTGGTTTTGAATCTATTCCAGCGAATATAAATCGACACAATTAAGTTTAAATAACCTTTAGATCTTTTGCAGCGATTTTTTTTAATCGCTGTAATTAAATATTGCCGGCGATTTTGTATCTTTTAGCAACGCACTAAAATCGCCGCGATAAATCTTTACCAACGATTACCAACTGAATCGCAGGCAGCAATTGCGGCGATATAGTTATTAATTGCGGCGAAAATAAATCGTCAGTAAAGAATATCTATGCTGGCGATTTTTTGTTTCCGTAGCGGTAGATCAGAAGTAGAGGTTTAATACCGGCAAATGACCAGCGATTAAAAAATTGCTGGGAAAGATGAGAGGTGGCGAAATTGAGATTTGTCCCAGCGAAATTAATCGCCGGGAAGGTGTCTTCCCTTGTAGTGTATATCCTTGCCCTTCAAAACTTTCAAACGGCAACTCATGGGTAATTACTATTTGTGCAATCAGCAACCTCCCAACCTATTCACTATACTTGTGGTTTACAAGAGTCCTTATCATACAACCATCACTGTTTCGAGCACCGTCCTCGGGTGTTGCCTCACTCGCTAATAGTTTTTGGTACCTATCTAAAGGTCCACGTTTATAAAGACTTTTTAGAAATGAAGGGAAATGGTTCTGTATGGTTGAAGTTTTGTTCCTCTTTAAGTGGCAAGCATACATCTTACCGCTATAATTACACTTAATCTTAGGATTATTTGCAGAACAACCATCCACCTTCATAAAATGGTTCCAAGCAACTGATGGATCCTTTCCTTTTGTGTTTCTTAGGACGTGGAGAAGTACTATTGGTAAGGGCATTAGAGGGTCTTGATGTTTGGGTCTGTCTCAAATCATTTGCCAAGTTAAGGGTTGGTTCATTTGAATCAATATCAATTAGGGTCGATGGAAAATCCATCTAAGTTACAAAATAGAACAAAAATATTATAGGTACATAATACAAATTACAATTACACAACAGCTATTTTGCAACATGAAAAATATCACAAGTCCAAGACTCTAATCTAGATTTTCATTCACTAATCTTTCCTTAATTTATATCAAAATAATTTTACAACATAATTAGATCATCATAAATTAACACTAATAATTTTTTTCTTGCAAAATAAATATTAAATTGAACATGTACCACGCTCATAGTGGGGAATAGATCTCAGATTACTGTTCACAGTCCCAAGAACTTGCTCCAAAACTTTTACAATGCCTATACATACACATATAAACAATCGAGGAATATGAAAATTATATATCAAACATGAAAATAACATAAAAACCAATCACTTTGTTCGAAATTATAATGAAAAAAAACTTAACATCAGTTACATAACAAATCAAAGAGGCTTAAGTCAACAACCTAACAACAAAGATACGCCACCGGTGGAAAGAAGGAGAGGTGAACAGACTCCAAAGGGATGAGAAAACTAGGCGAGGTGAGGGAAAGGGAGGAAGGTTGGTTTCGGCTAGTCAAAATGGATGTCATTGGCTGTTAGAGGGAGAAGTTGCGCAGCGTGAGAGAGGAAAGATTACCGGCGCTAGGTGCGTGAGATAGGAGGGAGAGTGTAATGACCCGACTCAATAATTCTAAAGTTGGGATGTTGATAATTTTTATTGGGCCTAAATTATATTTAATAGGCTATATTGAATAAGCTCACGAGTGATAAATTATTGAGATTGATTAGAAGATTTAATTAGGTTCAATGATAAGTGTTATTTTTATGTGATTTTTATCACTTTTTTATTTATGAAAAGTGTTAGTTTTTCTTTCATTCTATTAATTTTATTTTATTTCTATATATTTTTCTTTATTTTCTTGGACTTGAAGGAATGAGAAGATTCAGTGCAAAAGAAGAGCATTTTGGTACAAAAGAAGAGACTATGGAACTAAACCAACGAGAGGCGATGAGATTTGAAAAGGCAAGAAGACTTACGCTTCAATAGGCGAATAGTCTTTCCTCTCGGTAGGCAAGAAGACCCAACCACAACCAGTCTAAACGACCAACTTAAGCAACCAACTTAAACGACATCGTGGGCAACAACTAGAAAAGGTGAGCAGCTTTACCGCTCGAAAGATTGGCGAGAGGGTTCTATCATCCTGGTTAGGAGTCTTTCATCTCGGTAGGCTAAGAGACCAGTTATATTCAGTGCACACGGCATTTACCCGGTGGGACCCTTCCGAGTTCCGCAATCAATCTGTTGGAGACAAAATCCTCCCGAGCTCCACATTTCAAGCCGCATATCACTGAATCTTCCATTTTAGATAATCCCATCATTCTTGGGATAATTTTCTTTTATGTTAACATTTATCTTTAGAAACTATTTTCCAGTTTTTTAGGCTAGATTGTAGCCGCATTTATCTTATTTTCGGATTTGAGTTTTAACATCTATTTAATCCTGTCTTGTGGGATGAATAGGAGGAGAGTTTGAGTTTTAGAGTAAAAAATATTTCAGAGTTTATTCTTTGAGTCTCTTTCGAGGAGGCGTATGACGAGGGCAGAGGTGAGAGCTGCATGCTTCATCAACTGACTCCAACGAAGAACACTAGTTTTATTTTTTTTGTTTTCAATTTCATTATGAACTAATTTTATTTTCTAGAACTTTGATGTAGTCTACCATTAAACACACAATTTATATTCTAAGTTATTTTATTTTTAATATTTCTATAATTGAGTGTTTATTCCTTGTTCTTAATGCTTGTAATTTTGTAGTTAATTAATGTTCAATCTATGGAATTGTAATGAGACCGAGAGGTAATTTATGATTGATTAGAGCTCTAGGATTAAGCACCATTAGTTAAGAGAAAGTAGAGATACTTTACCGCGATCAGTGTGATTTTCAAGAAAAATCCAAAGAACTTAATGAGTCTCCAATTAGTTAAATTCATATAGAGATATAGAGTTATTAATTGGAGATATTTTAAGTATTGTTCGAGAGAAAATATTGAATAGTTAAGAAATTTTTATCATCAACTTGGGATAATTAGAATTCTATAACAAGAAAGAATAAATTGTGTGGGATTTGCTAGGTGAAATCAAATGTTCTAGATCTATTCTTATTATCTTTAAAATCTTAATCTTAATGCTATTTTCTTCAATTAAATTTAGATAATCTATTCTTCAAATTTCAGTTTTCCAAATAGTAATTAATTTAGTAAATTTAAATACTGAATAGCATAATTATTCTCTATGGGTTCGACATCCGTTTTCTTTAAAACACTTTAATACTTGTTACGATTCTGTGCACTTGCAGATATTTTTAGCATAACAAGTTTTTGGCGCCGTTGATGGGGATTAGTTATTTGTTATTGATATTGATACTAGCTAGATTTTTACTACTTTGTATTTTATTTATTGGTTTAAATTAGATCTTAGTTTGATTTTTTATTTTCAGGAATTAGAAGTGCATTCCCTGATATAAATCATTAGAGCATACACTTTTTGATCCCAAGATTGAAAGAACTTTACGTTGGATTAATAAATAGAAAAAGAAAGATGTCTCCGCATCGAAATTTAATATGGTTGACCAGGAGCACAAGGCGTTAAGAGACTATGCTATGCCTTTTTGTGAATGGGGCGACATCTAGTATATGGAGTCCAATTACACAAGCCAATAGCTTCGAGATCAAGCCAGCTATCATTTAAATGATTCAACAAACTATCTAGTTTGGGGGGCCTTCACAAGAGGATCCTAACATTCATATTGATACCATTTGGTGTATTTGGTCGACCAGCGTCGTTTCATTTTCATTTTCATTTTTTGTCTAAACAGTTCGTGTATAACGACGCCATTTAAATCATTTAAATGAAATGACATCGTTTTACATAAGATATATATATAATATATACATGTATTCTGTTGGTCAGTTTAGTGGTTTGAACCTAGTTTAAATAGAGACCAAATCGACCAACGTCGGTTTCATCAATTTTCTACCACCAGTCAACCAGCTCTCCATTGGTTTTGGTCAGTTTTGAACTCTAGCAGCCAGTTCCCGTTAAGGCGGTGGGTCCCATCGGTTTCAATAGAGCCCTGACTGCTACTAGGTGTTTCTCGACTTGTGTCAATCGAGTCAAGACTGTCACCTAAGTTGCCTGTACATCTCGACCAAACTACGTGACAATGCTAGTAATCACTCTACATACGTTAGAGATGACACTTTAGATCTCTATAAGTATGTCACTTCTAACACTCTGGATATCTGTACTACGTCATCTTTGACAGTCTAGATCTCTATATGCACTTCATCCATCACCTCAACGTCTATGCGTGGAGCTCTGAACACACTATATCTGCAATGTTCTCATGAATAGTAGTGCATATTGCCCCTTGTGTTGTGGCTTCACCTTAGAGCCCATGCATTGTCTGGTGTGAACCTCCCTAATCTCGATTGTCTTCATAGTGGAAGCACAAGGCATTTTATTGTAGTGTCCTTTGCTGAGAAAAGGTGGAGGAGGTGATAAGCCCAATCGGCTCCTGGAAATGCTCACCAATATTTGGTTGGACCTCCGTGGACCTTGGCTAACCAAAATCATGCGATCAGGACCCCAAATGGTTAGATATCTATCGTAATATAGTGGACCTCTGATCGAATCCTAGTAAAGATATAACTCAAAAGGTTGATAAGCTCCTTACGAGCCACACATATCATAAACTGTGCCCAATCCATGCCAACCTTAATCTTGTGCTGCCGATGATCGATATTGTTGGTGATGATTAAGTTCATTATCTTGAAGAGGAAAAAGTTAAATCAGCCTGTTAGATGCTTTTCTTCCCATCATAGGAAGGAGCATCTAGACTCACAACTAGCTGTCGAACCTAATGATCAAGGCGGCCATCTTGCTCATCTACATCGGTGCCCTCGTCCTTAACCATCTGCCCATCACCCTTAACTGTAGACTCCCTAGGCACGACGTTCGGATATGTAACGGGCAATCGAGGGATACCAAGGAATTCAACATCTGTGTCCACTAAAAATGTAATGGACTTACCCCAAACGGAGATCATGTGTGCTTGATCATCCAAGCTGGCATCACCAAACTCTCTAGGGAAAGTAAGTATCACACAATAGATCGAGAATGTTATCGAAAAATACAAAACAGTAGTGTCCTAGTTGAAGGAATTCATGAAGGATAAAATATTGATTTCTATGGAGTTATTATTGATATAATTGGCTTGAAATATTTGGGTGAGTTTTTAGTATACCTATTTAAGTACGATTGATGGGATTTAAGCAATCCTAGAAGAGCCAGGCATGATGATGAATATTTTTTTAGTATTAATACATAAAAAAAAAAAAAAATTGGTAGGATGATCCTTTTATTTTGGCTCATCAAGTATCTCAAGTCTTCTATTTAGATGATCCTGATTTACGGATTCAATGGCGTGTGGTACAAAATTTTTCTCCAAAAAATGTATATGATTTTATCCTCAAGACAGATGGAGAAAATGAAGATTAACAAGAGGGTACCTCTACACAAGAAGCATACTAAAAGAGTCAACCCGTCTTTAACTAGTTTGTAGATTTGATCCACAGTATGACATGATTTATTTATATAGGAAGGATATTGGGGCTGAATTTGTTGATGTGATAGTCGAAGAAAATGTTGAATCATTTGAAGTATCTACAGATGAGGAGGGAGAATGGTCAACTGAAACTTATATGGATGAGTGATGTGTTTTGTGTTCACATGACACATTATGAAGATTTTTTTATGTGATGTATGTCTTAGTGTTTTTAAATCATGTCACCCAAGAGGAAGGAAGTTCGTATCATATTTTCACCCATTCCTAACTCTCTGATTTACTCACCAGTGGAAATTAACTCTCGAGAATGAGGTAAAATATAGATAATAATTATGTTTAAATAAAGTTAAATCTTACATACTAAATACAGTCTAATTTATCATTTCCTTCATTTTTACCATAAATATGATCTTCTTTAGAACTAACAGTACAATCTTGTCTAGGTCGAGGCATTAGTAGAGGCCACATTAGAAATATATCATAAAGTAGGTAAGATTAAGATCTTGTCAAGAAATGTTATTTTGTAATGTTAAATTTATTTATCAAATTATTTAATGAATAGTAGGCAAAATATAGAATATGCAAATGACTTGTTCGTATGATCATTTTTTCAAGGATGATTTTTAACTAAATTTTAGCCGGAGAGAAGAGCGTAAGACTGTTGATGAGCTTATTTGTAATGTATTCGTTAAATATAAGACGAGATGCCATGAGCATTAGAATAAGTTTGACAACAAGGAAGAGGCACGCTAGCATCATTTTAAGGATGTCTGACCTTGAAAGTGAAAAAACTTTGTGATATATTTGAAGATCCAGCATAAAAGGTAAACGACTTATTTTACGTGTCATCTTTTATCATTTTCTCTTACTAATATTTACTAATTATTTGTAGGAGCGAATTTCTATTAATAAAGCAAATAGATTGAATTTGAAGAATCATCATCATGCAGGTTCAAGATATTTTCTTCGTCTTTCTAAGAAACTGGTAATGCTATTTTATATAATGTGTTGCTCAAATTTGTTGTTTGTCGTATTTCATTAAGTTTATCTATAAAATACGTATTTTGTAGGAAGAATCAGATACCGATTATAATATGACAAAATTATATACTACATCAAATAATGATCGTAATGAAGAGTGGAGTCATCCCAACGTCGGTGAAAATTATGTAAGCAAACAATTATCTGTTTTTTTTTTTTTTTTTTTGTAAATAGCAATATTAATTCTTTCTCTTATGTGTAGGAAAAAACAGTTGCCTTGCATGTTGAATCTGCATCTGATCAAAGGCAATCCTCAATAGGTGATGTTGACATTTTTACATTAGTTTTGGGTTTATGTTCAAGATATTTGAGGAGTTTGGATTATTGCGTCAAGCCTTCTAACTCGTCCTCATTATCCAATAATGCCTCCAAACCTTCGAGAGCTTTAGAGAAAGTGAGATTTAAGATCGAGTAATTGAGGACAAAGCAATATGAGTTAGAGACGCAACTAGCATTGCAAGCAAACATGGATGTAAGGGGAATTTTTCCCTAGGAAAGGCCCACAATGTCTCGGCCCAGGAACCCAACCCAATGGAATTTCTTATCTAAGCAAGGAACGGAATGTCAACTAGGAAAGGCCAGCGTCTAGTCAACAAGATAGATGGACCTAACATAATGCGGCAGTCTTCGGAAACAGAATGTGCACAGAACACATGAGAAATACGGAGGACCATCGATTCATCGACATCAGGTCATCTACGGCTCATATAAATCGGACCGGGGGTCAGGAACCATTCCACATTAATGGCGCTGCTAATTAAGTCACACGCCACAATTATGAAACCGACATAGAGTCATGCCACATTAAAGAAAGTCTGACAGCAGACACAAAAAGGGAAGCATGGACTTTGTGGAAAAAAGACTATCTGCACCCTCCCCAGACACAGTATAAATAGAAAACTCTAGGTATTGAAAAAGTCTCTCTCATCTCTAGACTCTTTTACTTATTTGCTACACTCTAAGAATATTTATTAACTTTGGCATCAGACTAGGTTCCCCGACCCCAAGGCTGCCCTCTCAAAGCAACAGTATTTTCTACCTTGTGTAGGGCTCATTTTTGAATACCTAAGTTGTTGGAATTTGGCCTAAATGTCTGCGAAACATGACGTTAACAATGGAGATGAGATTGAAACAACAAGAACAATAACAAGTAGAGATCATGAGAGAGATGCAACACCAAATCTAGCTTGATATTTTAATATTTGATATCATACTAGCACTCCACACGCCTATTTAACCAATTATATTGACCAGGTCGGAATTATAAATAATTCAGACAGATTATAATAATACGTAGAAGGATACCGCGGCCATAGAAAGTACTTTCACCAGCCGTTACGACGTTAGCCTATACCTCATGCACGAATTATACAATATACTGTGATATCACCTAAACCATTCACATGATCATGCAGAGCCAGGTCACAGTTTTGGACGTCCTGCATGCGGTCAAAAATGAATTCATCATGTGTAGGTATTAATTCCAAATTTCAGTGGTCCATGCATGTTCTCCATGGAGAATTTTCTAACACGGTTTTATACATATAAGCCCCCGTGTGTGAAATGAAGCTTGGAAAACTTGTATGGACGATGAATATTATGTCTGCTGATCATCATGATTGTGATATTTCTCTGGATTTTTCGCAAGATGCACGCACGCACTAAAGTCATGATGATATTTTTCAACAAACGTTTCGAGTTATTAGAATATTAATCTTATAATATTATATGGTGGGATATCTATATATATATAAATTCATTTTATAATTATTGTTACCCAATATATAATGATCATCAATATTGCATCGAATATTTATGTATATATAATTAATTGAAAGCTAAAAGAATATTAATTCACTGGAAACAATTCATTTTTGTGGCATATTGGGTTATATATAATTAATGTTGTGACAAACATGACATGACACCAGTAGGTACATACGTACGTAGAAAGAAAATTGTGACAAACTGGCGTATTTTGAAGATATATAGGAGTCTAGGACCCGGCCGGCCTCCTTTAAATGTAGAGTGATCAGGCACGCAACTTGACGTACAAAACCACCAAAGTTACAAGAAGCAATGAGGCACCTGCATTTGACAATATGATGCAATTATGATTAGCAATAAGTGAATTTGATTACCAAGAATTTCTGGCCATTACATTACAATTTATGGTCCATCGTCATTAATTTGGATTTGCCATATAATTAATCTATTCAATATATCATAATAAGAAGGTACAGAAAGAACTTTTTTGTCCAATATCTCTCTATCTAAACTCTTAATTACCACTTGACTTCTCTATTAAAAAACAAATTGCATCCTTTCAAAAATAAATAAAAAATAAAATAAAAATTGCGTGGTGCTTACCTTTACCACCCCATTCCTTGTAGATGTACAAGGCTCTTGGCTTAGGACTGACCCATCTCAATTCTCTACCACTAAAATATATTAATTTCTTAGAAATGAAAAAAGTTTATAAACACCACAAAATGCTATAGGCCAGATCAGGAACAATAGTACTAGACCATATATATATATATATAAATATATATATATATTATAGAGAATACATATAATTAATTTCGTTTGTAGATGAAAAAGTCAAGAAACGTATAATATACGTATATATCAAGTTGGTTTCCCTTTAAATGTTGGTCGTTTTTTCACTCGGTCGGCAGCTAGCCGTACTCAAGCTACGGCTATATAATAGGGCATGCTATATTTTTTTAGGATAGAGAGTGTTGATCAGAACAAAAGAGTGCTTTTCCTGTGTTCTGCAATATAAAATTATTTTTATTTATTTTTTATATATTTTATTAATATAATTGATTAAAATAATTATTTTATATTAAAAAAAATATGAAATCAATCGCATATTACAGTTATATAAAAAGTAAGCAAAAATGATTGTATATCAAATTTTTTATTGAAAAAAAGATATTTAAAATGTGTAAATTCTACATAGTTTTTTAAAAAATAAATAAATTTAAAATTTATATAAAAAATTAATTTTTTAATAATAAATCTTATTTTCTTTTTCAAATACAACATGCAAACTTGCCCACCAGACCTTACATTACTCCTATCGTGCTGACGATCAGGTCAGCAAAAGTTACCTATAACATTAATAAAAACTACTAATTTTTTGAACAAAAAACCGTGCAAATGGGGTTGACTCGTGAAGTGATCGACGGTGAAGGAAGATTATTCCGTCTTCATCAAAATTCCAGTCAAGGAAGTCTGTGTATTTTAATGTCTAATTTTTTGAGTCGACGACTCTCTCTCTCTCTCTCTTATGAATTTGCTTCAGACTTCTCTGTCCCTACCATTCCGCGTCCAAACTATCAAAAGTAATCCACATTTAAAACGTCTCTATATAATATGGATCTGCCCTCAAGCTCATATCATCTCCCTCTAGACGTTTCTGAATCTGTTGCTCCAGTTTCTAGTCTTTCCAAATTAAGATTCATATTGTTAATTATCTTAGATATTCCGATCGAGGGTTTTCTAGCTAGAAAGTTGTGGGGATTTCCAAGACCGGAAGTTCAATATCATGGCAGGAGCTAGTGGAGGAAGAACATTAGAAGAAACTCCCACTTGGGCTGTTGCAGTTGTGTGTTTTGTTTTGGTTTTTATATCCATAATCATCGAGCACGTCATCCATCTTATAGCAAAGGCACGTATGATCCATCACTATATATTAGCTGCAATCCTTAATTTATTGGGTTTTCGGGTTTTTGATTCTTATATGTCATAATTTCGAGCTGAGATAATGATATTATTCCAACACTTTGCAGTGGTTGAAGAAGAAACACAAAAGAGCTTTATTTGAGGCATTAGAAAAGATCAAATCAGGTACGCCATGTACAGTACCTCACAACTGTTTCGCCAACCATATATATAAATATATATATATAATATTAAAAATCGACATTGATATTGTCTTTGTCTCCATTGATCACTCCTTGCAGAGCTCATGTTGCTGGGATTTATATCCTTGCTCCTCACAATAGGACAAGGTACAATATCGAAAATATGCATATCAGAGAAAATGGGAGCGACGTGGCATCCATGCGAGAAGAAGCAAGAAGAAGAAACCCAGTCGACCCAGGACGAGGAATCGGATTCGGAATCCAATGGCCGGAAACTACTGATGGTCATGTCGGATTCTGGTGGAAGTGTTCGACGCATTTTGGCGTCGGCGACGTCTACAGATAAATGTGCAGCCACGGTGTGTGAAATACATGATGGGCCAGTATTTCTGTATTATATTTTTTTCTTTTCTTTTCAATATGGTAAATATTTTCACATTGAAACAGCAAATCTCACCCAATATTCCACATAAATATAAATAAAGAACTACTGAAAAATATTAGAATGATTTCGACATGAAGGTTAGGTTAATCATGTAAATATTAAAAAAACATGTTTTAACCACAAATTAAAAGATTATCATAAGCTGACAAACTATATATAGATTATCATGTAGATGGTCATGTGTGATGCAGAGATTTTAGAATCTATATAGTTATTCATATATATATATATATATATTATGGAGGACTTTACCTAACATGATTAAGGCATGCATGTGTATGGTATGACAAATTACAGGGAAAAGTACCATTTGTGTCTGAGGATGGTATACATCAACTGCACATTTTTATCTTCGTGTTGGCTGTTTCTCACGTCCTCTACTGCATTCTCACCCTCGCTTTGGGTACAGCCAAGGTACGTATACCTACGTATCTACCATTAACTAAACATTAACTGTACCTCTAATACTATGATCTCTTACCAAAATAAAAAAGATATGACACATCATAACGGCTGTTATGTTCCAGATGAGAAGATGGAAGCGTTGGGAGACGGAAACCAGAACAGCTGAGTACCAGTTCTCACATGGTTAGTCCAAATTATATATGTCATTAATTACTTCCAACAGCTATTTTTTTTCCCTTCGAAAAATAAATTTATCACCTTCTAAATATTAGCGCATGTGATCACCAAACTCGATCGTACGTTACAACATATTTGACTACTGAGTAGCACTTACATAATATATATATATACATACACACACACATACACATGATTACATAATATATATATATATACACGCGCGTATTTTAATTAATTATATATGTACATGTACTGATCATGCATGCATGCACGTACAGACCCAGAGCGATTCAGATTTGCAAGGGATACGTCGTTTGGGAGAAGGCACTTGAGCTTCTGGACCAAAACACCTGCGCTCATGTGGATAGTAAGCCATGCCATTATCTCCATCTAATAATTAATTAATTTCCTGCATGCTAGCAGCTTTCCCTCATCTATATACATAGATATATATATATATATATATATAATATATCTCACTACGTGCTAATTAGCTACGCATATATGTATGCATGCAGTACTGAGCTCCTACGTACTGAGCAACATGCATGACAGCTTCCATGATATTAAAATAATCTCTCTGTTTCTCATTAATGTATAATGCCTCGATCTTAATTAATTAATTGCATATTGTGACAAAAAAGTTTGAGGTTAAAGTTAAAAGTTAAATAAAATATTATTATAATATATATATTTTTTATATTTTTTATAGTTTTGAAATTAAAAAAATATATATTTATTTTATTTTGTATGAAGATTTAAGAATGTTGTAATGGTGAGATGAGATGAATTGAAAGAAATAAAAATAAAAATAAAGAAAAAACCCCTAAAATTCGCAACTAATGATCATGACCTGTTGATCTTCGTGGCAGACTCTAATTGACTAGTGAAGAGTTTGCAACGAAGATAAACAGGTCCTTAATTTCTCTCGTGATCATTGGGTGCCGATGGCCGTGGAATAGAGCAGTCGTCCAGGACCTAAACTAAAAGACAAAAAGAGATAGCACAAATATAGGGAAACAAGATACTGGTCTAATTAGAACACAGTTACGAAAATTGATACAAATAGCCGTCCAAGAAACAGAGGCCGAAGACGATTATATTTCATAATTTTCTGTATGCTTTCGACTTTTTTGTTATGGACGTACGCAACTTGTTTGACTTTCCATTTAAATATTAATTAGCAATTGACGTTTGCCTGGCAAGATTTTTGCTCGTTCTCACCATTTGTTAAAAGTCTCCGTAAAATGTCATCAGCAATTAGTACTACATGACTTTACTCTCGAATATATTCTATTTTTAATTAGGATGGAATTTTGTAATTATTTCAACTCGAATCTATTAAAATTTCGTCCGGCTGATTTTTAATATTGAATTGAGTTTTTAATTAATAATGATGAGATGAAATGGTGAAGTGACTTTTATAGGATCTATTTAATTAAGATGAGTTTAAATTTATTTAGATGTTAAGATAAATTTAGATGTATGTATGAAAAGTTAAAAAATTTATGGATTCTGCGTGTAAAAAAATATTGAATTGAAAAAAATTGTGAATCTCACGTGTAAAGAGGTTTTGAGTTGAGATGTGTTTAATAATTTAATAATTGAATGTTTAAATGTTAAACTCATTTTAAAATTGGGTTAAATGGCGTAATAAATATGCTTAAATCCAAAATCCTTAGTATTATTATTTTTTTTTTAATTTTTATCAATCTCTATAGTCACTAATCACATTTTATTTTTTGTTTTGCAGGTCTGTTTTTTCAGACAGTTTGTGAGGTCTGTTCCAAAAGTTGATTACTTGACCTTGCGACATGGATTTGTAATGGTAATTTGTCCTGAATTAATATATATAGTATATGCATCATTGTGTGGCATATCTATCTTGGTTAAGTGATTAAAAAAAAAAAAGAATAATCTCTAAAACATGGAATTAATAATGGCGCCCGACGAAGAATATTAATTAAATCGAAGTCAAAAGATTGGATTAATTAATATTTCGCGGTTCCTTAGAAGATATATATGATTTGAATTAGAATTAAATTCATAATTTCTTATCAGCTTAATTTAAGTTTTTATTCACTTAATTTCCACGCTGGACGAATTAATTAGGGTGATGATGAGTTTTTTCTTCTTGTTTATACGTACAATAAACTGATCATCAGGCACATTTGGCACCTCAAAGTCATCAGAAATTCGACTTTCAAAAATATATCAATAGATCATTGGAAGAGGATTTCAAGATGGTTGTGGGAATCAGGTAATTTGATGCATATTTTGTATGCATGCTTCAGACCTATTTATGTTCTCATCACAGATATTATATATATATTCACTTTCAGGCCATTCTCTTTTAAACATTTACATAAATCATTGAATTATCTCTTAAATATTATCATTTATTTTATTCTTTATCATCGGTTTTCAGCCCTCTGATCTGGTTCTTCGCGGTGATATTCTTGCTCTTTAACACTCATGGTGAGTTTCGACAAGTTTTCAATCAGTGATCATGTGTTAGTCCTCTGCCCAAATCATCTGAGACTGAGTTCTCCTGTTTCCTTTTGCAGGCTGGAAATCTTATCTATGGCTACCATTTATTCCATTGATTGTAAGCAAATTAATTAAAAATATCTGGCCTCTGATCATACACGTCCGCTAGCTAGGGGATGGATTTAAAGACTAATATTAAATATGCATTAATCCTGCTGCATTTAGATCATCCTGTTGGTGGGGACAAAGCTACAAGTGATCATAACCAAAATGGGATTGAGAATTCAAGAGAGAGGAGAGGTTGTGAAGGGAGTACCTGTAGTTATTCCAGGTGATGAACTCTTCTGGTTCAACCGCCCACGCCTCCTCCTTTTCCTCATTAACTTTGTTCTCTTTCAGGTACGTACATATATATACAATATCCCTACATGTCCATTTTTCTTTTCATGCATCCCTTCCCTCCATCATCGTTTACTTGTATTTATATATATATATATATACCTTTTTGTAATCTTTTGTCTTTGCATTTGCAGAATGCCTTTCAGCTTGCATTCTTTGCATGGGCTTGGGTAAGCTACTACTCTCTCTGTTATCCCCTGTATCTAGAGCAGTTCAAAACTCCGAACTCTTTCCTAATTTATATTGAGGCTCCTGTTTCTATGGATTTTTCAGTTTGAATTCGGGTTGAATTCTTGTTTCCACGACAATGTGGAGGATATCGTTATCCA
>QEOT01008250.1:54172-71953 GCA_003123785.1 Pterocarya stenoptera | reverse complement strand
ACTGTATGAATATGATGCATCACAGTGTGTACATATGTACTTATGTAATGGGATATTGTTACCAAATTAAGTGTAGAATTTGATGGATCCGTCAATTGCCCACCAGTTAAGTTCCTCGGCCCGAGGATCGCCATGACGGAATTACTACTGATCTAGAGAGTACTTTTGTCTATATCATCAAAATGACAATGTATGTAGGTATATATACAGCTTAAGTCAAATAAAACAGATCATTAATTTTTTTTTTATAAAAATTGTACGATATATTGGTGATATCAAATGATCCACATCCACCGGAGAGAAAGCCAATTCTTACATATACTAATTCCAAGAATGCTTGTTCAAATATTTATAAAGAAGACAAGACAATGCCAAATACAAGATTATTATGGAATAAACGTACGTGTGATTTTAAATCACATTAATCTTAACAATCTCCTGCATCTTGATAGAGAATAACCTTTGCTTGCCATTGCTACATGCATCCGTCAACTCACTGCATTATTGACATATTAATATGCCTAGAGAAGTCAAGCAGCTCCACTCCAATTTGTCTAGGCATTAACCGTACGTGGAAGGATCGATCATCATGTGGCTATATATATCTATATATATAAATACTAATGACAGAATTTATATTTAATAAAAAATATGTTTAATTAGTGATCAATATGTGACGCAAAATATATATATATATATAAATAACTTTGGATGATCAGCAATAACAATGACAGAAGTGATTTGGAGGTGGGCCTTTGACAACCTTGCAAGCACCTCCATTACCGCCGCAACTATGCTGGCAAAGTTGGTCGCAGCGGTTGTCATCCCGCCCTGGTAGGCACCTCCCAATGTGGTTGTCGTGGCAACACTTTATGCTCTCAACCTGCTTCATTTCTGAGCTACATATTATGGCCACCATTATCATGAAAACGATCAAAACAGGTGATCTCTCTTTCCCCATCTCAATTACTTTCCAACTTAATTTGCAGCGTAATTACTTATAAATTCCTTGCTTTATTTTCTTTGGGATTATCCACCGGTATAAATATTGGTGTTTTTTTTTTTTTTTTTTTNTTTTTTCGTAAAGTTGTGTATTTGACCTGGCCATATGCTAGGTTATGGACATATTTGACCAGGCAATATAACCACGATTACGTAGACCCACTATTAATGTCTTGTTTCATATGCCTTTGCACCAGGTTTTAGCAATTCAAATATTTAGAACTCTAGGAATTATATGATGCATCACAGTGCGTACATATATACTCATCATGTAATGGGCTATTGTTACCAAAAGTGTAGAATTTGATGGATCCGTCATTGCCCCCCAATTAAGTACCTCGGCTCGATCCACTACAAGATTATACCCTTTTTGCGGCGCATATTGTCGCCACAAATGCTAGCTTTCATCGCCGTAGTTTCATATTTACGTCCGAATTCTATTTTCGCATCATGGCCGCAAAATATAGGTCTAATAATTTAATGGAAAGTGCTATAGACACAAAGGGATCCCACAAAGGGATCCCACACACAGATATGGCACATTATAAGTGTGCCACGTGCCCCTCTTTCTTTTCTTTTTTCTTTTTTCTTTTTTTCCCCTCCTCCCGTGCATCTCCCCTCCCCACCCCCTCTTTCCTCTCTGCCTCCGAGTGCGTCCTCGGTGCCGCCGACGTGAGCTTGCCGTGCACGGGACTCCCATCCCCCAGCCAGACGGTGCCGCTTGGACCGCCGGCGGATTCTGCCGGCCCTGAGGTGGTCCCCGACCACCTTGGCGGCCACGTGGAGGCGGCGGCACCGCGGAGGCACTCGGAGGCAGAGAGGAAAGGGGTTGTGGGGAGGGGAGATGCACGGGAGGAGGGGTTGCCGTGAGGGGAGGGGAGACGACGACAGCTTCTGCCGTCGGCCCTGAGGTGGTCTCCGACCACTATGGCGGGGACGGAGAGGGCGGAGGCCAGCGGAGAAGTGGGAGACGCACGGAAATGGAAAAACGCACGGTAATAGAGTAAAAGGAAAGAAAAATAAAAAATAAAAAAGGCACGTGGGACATTTACATAATGCCACATCTGTGTGTGGGATCCCTTTGTGGGATCCCTGTGTGCCTGTAGCAACCCTCTAAATTAATTTACAGCGAAATGGACACAGAATGCAAAAGATACAATTACTTGTGGTGAAAATATGTTGCCGCAAAATAAGGGAAGTGTATGCTACAAATACAAAACCAAATGGTTTAAAATAACTAATTGCGGCGCTATTTTTACGTTGTAACTGTGTCATTATTTTGCCACAAAAAATTTAATTATTAGCGGCACAATTCTTGCCGCCGCAATTGTGTTTTTTTTAGATACAAATATATCATTTAGCAGCGATATTTTATCGTTGCAAATTGGTGTCGCAAATGTAGAAGGAATTATTAGCAGCTAACTGGTGTCATCGCAAATGTGTCATCATATGTCGCCACAAAAAGCAAAATAATAATCGCCACATTTAACAAGTGTCACAAAAGGCTTAATTTGAGAGCCAAACATTTTGGTGGCCCTTTTAGGCGATATTAGGCTGATAGCAAATAAACTTAGACAAAAAAATAATAATAATTAGCAGCATCGTTTATTGCATTAACAACGTTGTTAATATATTTTTTTACCCTGTTTTGCATGAAGAGCAAAATTATAGTGAATATTTTTGGGGCATCTGTTCTTATACTAGTCTTGGTAAAACTAGCACAATTTAATTTATAGGTATACAGATCCCAACAAACCAATTTGGTAAACCTAGAGTATGGAAATATGGGGCTACATACACAGATCACGTATAAAATCTCAATTACTAATAAATAGCACAATGAACACATATGCCATATAATATTTAAATTCCAACCATATATATAGAGTACTTTCCATACACATATCTCATATGAGCACTGGATTTATTCCTACCATTCAGTCGTGTATTGAACCAGAGCTTAATATCATGTGCAAAAATAACCAGCGAAAGCAATATAGCAAACAACAATAACACCGACATTATAATGCATATATATAGCACAATCCCCTTTGTCTTCTTCACTGTCGCATATATATAGATATATATATATATATAAATTTGGATGATCAGCAGTAACAATGACAGAAGTGATTTGGAGGTGGGCCTTTGACAACCTTGCAAGCACCTCCATTACCGTCGCAACTCTGCTGGCAGAGTTGGTCGCAGCGGTTGTCATCCTGCTCTGGTAGGCACCTCCCAATGTGGTTGTCGTGGCAACACTTTATGCTCTCAACCTGCTTCATTTCTGAGCTACATATTATGGCCACCATTATCATGAAAACGATCAAAACAGATGATCTCTCTTTCCCCATCTCAATTAACTTAATTTGCAGCGTAATTACTTATAAATTCCTTGCTTTATTTTCTTTGGGATTACCCACCGGTATAAATATTGGTGTTTTTTTTTTTTTTTTTAAGACTATTTATGACATTAATTATATAAGGCATCTCCTATATAGAAAGTTGGTAGTTTTTTCCTTAATTCATTGCATTTCACTAATTATCCCGCGATCATGAATCGATAAAATCTGAAACATTCTTAACTAATAATATTCACTGATATATATAGCCAGAGCTAATCTAAATTAACGCGTTTCATTAGGTTATATGGGATATTGCTTTGATAACAAGATCTCAACTAAATAAATATATAATATAGGTCTAAATATCCTAGACCCGCCCTTTCAAAAAGGAAAAAAAAAAAAAATCTAGACCCACATCTATTAATAATTACGTCTTTAATTCTTAAGGAAAATATTTTCTAGGTTGGTAGTAAAATCATTAATTTTTTCGTAAAGTTATGTACGTATGTGATCAGGGAATATAACCACGATTACTTAGACCCACTATTAATGTCGTGTTTGGTATGCCTTTGCAAAATCTCAGATATTTAGAACTCTAGGAATTATACGATGCATCACAGTGTGTCCATATATATACATCATGCAATGGGATATTGTTACCAAAAGTGTAGAATTTGATGGATCCGTCAATTGCCCCCCAATTAAGTTCCTGGGCCCGACCCACTATGCTTGTAAATTTGTGGTGATTTTGAGAGAGAGAGCGTAATTTTAATGACAAAAAAAAAAGTGTAAAAAGAAATGGACGAGCAACTCTTGTTTTCAATGCTAGCCAGTAGTACGTACGTAGCTTCATGTGACGATAATGAATAAAACCTATATATAAATATAAATATATATATATTCATGAAAAGTTGTACAAATTATCCGGTCTAGCCTTGTATAATAATTTTAATTTAGAATTAAGCGGTACCTACGTATACTCAAATATTTATATATGATTAAGTACACTGATCATAAAGATGGATAGATTTAAAAAATCATCTCAACATGATATGATGCATGAGTAGTACCACTGCCCGGGCTCTTAATTCTACTGATCAACATCTCTGATATTAATTCTTATTTTTTGAACAAATCTCCACTGAAGAAGGTACGCTTAATTTGTTTGTAATTATTGCTATCGAGATATTTAAATTTTTAATTGGAGATCATCAAACACCCCAATAACAAACAACGTATGCTAAGACTACAACCACTACAAGAGAAATGGTTTTTTGAGACAACAAATTTTGTCTCAAAAAATCTCAATTTTATCCCAAAAAAGAATTAAAGATGAAAAAATTTCATCTCCAATTTGTCTCTAAAAGGCTGTCTCAAAATATTTTCGTCTCCAAAAATCACTTTTAGGGACAAAATTTTGTGGAACCAGTCGAAACTGTTCGAACAGGAAATTTTTTTTTAGACGAACCAATTTTGTCTCAACAAATTGTTCGAATGGAATATTTGTCAGTTTGAACCGGCCCTTCCATTCAAACGAAATAAAAATTTGAATCAAACAAATAACAATATTTAATACTGTTTGAATGAAATGAGTGTTCGAACGAATAATTCTTGTTCGAATGGCTTATTTGTTATTCGAATGGGTATGTTTTTATTCCAATGGAATTAGAAATAGTTATTTCTCGTGTTGGACTGGTTATTTACCGTTCGAACGGTATTAATCATACAAAATATAATTTAATTAATTAAAAATACCATACTAGTATTACACAAATTGTAATTCAAACATTAATTGTTCAAATGTTTTGAAAAAATAATACAAAGAAAATGAAAGAAAGAATTAATTTTTACAATTGTGGTGGTGGTTGTTTACGCACGTGGTCTTCACGTGCCGTCACGCTCCGACAGTTCCGACGGGTACATGCGCCGGACTAGCAGATTCCCCACCTTCTGATCTTTCAGATCGGTCAGACGCCTCCTCCATTCCACCGGCGCGTGGCCTCCACACGCCACTCTAGAGGCGTGGGTCGACTGTTCCTCCGCTGCAGATCTACTCTTCCTTTGCCGGTCTATCCGGATTATTGATTTTCCTAACCGGTGATCTTGTGAGAGAGACTAAGGACCTCACCAACAAATACCTCAAGACTTCCAACAACAGCAGCCACTTACACCGCTTCCAGCGGTGGCTTACCTTCAAAACGTCTTTTAAGACGAATCCCTCTTAATAGGGACAGGGTAGAGACCAAGAAATTGGTCTCAGAACTCTTTTTTTTTTCTTTTTTTCATCACATTTATACTGTGTTTGTTGTTTTGGAGTATCTTGTTGGGGAATCTCACCCCCTCTAACTTGTATCATCTTTTATTTTTAATGAAGTTTACTTGCTTAGAAAAAAAAATTACATACACCATACATCATAATTTATTTTATTTTATTTTTATTTTTTAAAATGTTTAAATTTTTTTTTTAATTTTATTCTTCTTAAAACAATTGAATTTTTCTATTCATCATTCATATAGTACACATTTGATAAGAGGAAAAAATTAAACAAATCACAAAAAAAATAGTGTGTGGTGTTTGAAACTTATGAATAGAATTTTACTTTATTATATGGACTAAGAATGATGAGGGAAGCTAACCAAGGGGCCGGGAAAAAGAACTCATGGTCACAGAGATAATCTCAGTTCGATCGTTTACCTGTAATGTTCTTGTCCCTTGGAATATCAACTAATAACGCCGTTCCTGTTGAAACAAAAGAAAAATATATTATTATTCATCTCTCATCAAGACACCACAAACTAATTAATATATTAATTTATAAATGATCTCATTTCGTGATCACAAAGTAAATATGTGAGAAACTCCCATTTACATGCATGCAAGGACGTATCATGAAGAGAGAACATATCAAACACCAAAATTAAGAAAACATTAAAAAAACAAAAACGAAGTCAAGATGCATGATGATCATCATTTAGAGTTCCGTAGTTGATCGATATGTATTCTTCGCAACAGAGAATGACAACGATTATGACTGCAAAATTCAAAAACAAAAGGAGAAACGCCGAGTTCACCGTTTAGCACTTCCAAGTCAAGCGTGTCAATGTCGAAGCCGGAGTCGAAGTAGCGGTCAAAGACATGGCCGGGGGAGTCGACGTGCATGCCGTCGTGAGCGGGAATCTTCATTACATAGGCGTTCGCGAGCGATCCGTTCTTTATGCTAACCGCGAGCCAGAGGAACTGGCCTAGTCCATCACTTGACTCCCAATACGGCATTTCCGGGGTGTACCTATGGCTGATATCGATGATTCGGCCACCGTCATATATTTCTCATCGAACCGGGATAAGGTCGACATAGTTGTTGGACGGCGAGCAATCGGAGGTTTCAGCACCAAGTACGGATGGATAGGCGGCGGTGGAAAAAGTAGGGATGGCTTTGGAGGCGGCGCAGAGTAGAGGAAGATGGGCAGGAAAGCCATGGTTGTAGTTTGTCAAAGATGAAGACGGATTGTGAATTACACTTCGAAGGATCAAGGTATAGACGATCACTATATATAATTAAAGAAAAAATCTATTTATCTATTTTCTCATCATACTCTCTTTATAAATAGTATTTAATTATCTCATACTAAGTTATAAAATGATTAGAGAATGATAAAAATAAAGATAACGAGTAAAATTATAATTAAATTATAAAGGCATTGCTGGTTGAAAATGATCATGGTGGAGTGGTTGCGTGGAGTATTGCACGGCATTTCATTCTTATTCTATTGTATGTCGTGAAACTATATATCTATCGTTTGGAGTAAAAAAAATCAATTTAACTCGTATCATTTTATTATAATTTTTTTAAATAATTCTCACACAAAATATAATATATAATTTAATTTTTTTTAAATCTCAAAATAATAATAATATTAAAAAATAATATTTTAACAATATTTTATTAACCTTCGTTACAACCCATCTTATGTCAACTTACTATCCAAACCTCCCCTAAATTAATTCTTATTCCAATTATGTAAATTAAATTAAAAACAGTGACCAACACGTAGAGGTCGGTTGGGGCGCCATGGCTCAACCTGAAAATTGAAAAATATTATAAGAATCCCTTTCACACCAAAACAAAATATTGGGAAAAAAAAAATGTAATAAAAAAGTCCATGTTGAACGTTGTGGCACTAAAATCTAAAGAATCCATGCAAGTTCTTGAAAAATATGCAGTAAGTGGGCTCGTTAGCCATATGTTGCGAACAGCAGTCTTTCTTAGCAGTAGCAAGATCTAAGGTTTTCAGATTATTTTATTGGCTCGCACAAGAACCATCATTCAAATCCATTAAGAACTCCCAAGTCATGCGCGTCAGTGTCGAAGCCTGCCCCGTCGTTCATAAATTTATAATAGAGCTCAAAGTTTACTGACATTTGATATCTACTCCAGAGGACCCAATGCTACATTGCCAACCCAATGCTCAGCAACTTCAGAAGGCAGAGTCAAACGACAAGTTTATTATGTCGCCCATATGATATAACCTATGCACACATATATATTACGAAATCGTATTCACATATGCATCTCAAAGTCCTTTGGTGTATACCCCTCCTGCTCTATTGAGGCACAAGAAACCCTCTCCTTATTACTTGACACCTCCGTAGGCTGACACTGTTTCCTGTAACAATTTAACCAACAAGCATACCTTTAACAGTAACATTGATAAGATCGTCGGTTTCTAGTTAAACGGGGAAAAATGTTTCATAGGATAGATCACTTTCACTTTTAAAACACTTACAATCGATATTATTATTTGATGAGAATGCATCTTATCGGCGATCCCTCCGCACCAAGCAACCTGAGAGGTAAACAACGGACCGAATATATTCCTGGTTGGATGTCATCGAGCTTTAGGCCTTCTACTAGTATGATATCCTGCATATTAAACCTGTGTTAGTATCGGGTGTCGATCCTACTAGTTATATATGAATCCAAAAACCACAAAACTCAATTTTCTTATCGGCAAAAATACACCTTCACCCTCCAACTTATGAATGTTTCACACTTTACACCAAAACCATCGCATTAGACACTCAAACTACCATTAGCTAATCAATGGTGTTTTTTTGCCAAATGGGATACCATAATCGTTATTGTAGCAGAAGATACATATGTAGAAACAAAGGTATCCCACTTGAAGTAATTTGAACNGGAGGCGGCGCAGAGTAGAGGAAGATGGGCAGGAAAGCCATGGTTGTAGTTTGTCAAAGATGAAGACGGATTGTGAATTACACTTCGAAGGATCAAGGTATAGACGATCACTATATATAATTAAAGAAAAAATCTATTTATCTATTTTCTCATCATACTCTCTTTATAAATAGTATTTAATTATCTCATACTAAGTTATAAAATGATTAGAGAATGATAAAAATAAAGATAACGAGTAAAATTATAATTAAATTATAAAGGCATTGCTGGTTGAAAATGATCATGGTGGAGTGGTTGCGTGGAGTATTGCACGGCATTTCATTCTTATTCTATTGTATGTCGTGAAACTATATATCTATCGTTTGGAGTAAAAAAAATCAATTTAACTCGTATCATTTTATTATAATTTTTTTAAATAATTCTCACACAAAATATAATATATAATTTAATTTTTTTTAAATCTCAAAATAATAATAATATTAAAAAATAATATTTTAACAATATTTTATTAACCTTCGTTACAACCCATCTTATGTCAACTTACTATCCAAACCTCCCCTAAATTAATTCTTATTCCAATTATGTAAATTAAATTAAAAACAGTGACCAACACGTAGAGGTCGGTTGGGGCGCCATGGCTCAACCTGAAAATTGAAAAATATTATAAGAATCCCTTTCACACCAAAACAAAATATTGGGAAAAAAAAAATGTAATAAAAAAGTCCATGTTGAACGTTGTGGCACTAAAATCTAAAGAATCCATGCAAGTTCTTGAAAAATATGCAGTAAGTGGGCTCGTTAGCCATATGTTGCGAACAGCAGTCTTTCTTAGCAGTAGCAAGATCTAAGGTTTTCAGATTATTTTATTGGCTCGCACAAGAACCATCATTCAAATCCATTAAGAACTCCCAAGTCATGCGCGTCAGTGTCGAAGCCTGCCCCGTCGTTCATAAATTTATAATAGAGCTCAAAGTTTACTGACATTTGATATCTACTCCAGAGGACCCAATGCTACATTGCCAACCCAATGCTCAGCAACTTCAGAAGGCAGAGTCAAACGACAAGTTTATTATGTCGCCCATATGATATAACCTATGCACACATATATATTACGAAATCGTATTCACATATGCATCTCAAAGTCCTTTGGTGTATACCCCTCCTGCTCTATTGAGGCACAAGAAACCCTCTCCTTATTACTTGACACCTCCGTAGGCTGACACTGTTTCCTGTAACAATTTAACCAACAAGCATACCTTTAACAGTAACATTGATAAGATCGTCGGTTTCTAGTTAAACGGGGAAAAATGTTTCATAGGATAGATCACTTTCACTTTTAAAACACTTACAATCGATATTATTATTTGATGAGAATGCATCTTATCGGCGATCCCTCCGCACCAAGCAACCTGAGAGGTAAACAACGGACCGAATATATTCCTGGTTGGATGTCATCGAGCTTTAGGCCTTCTACTAGTATGATATCCTGCATATTAAACCTGTGTTAGTATCGGGTGTCGATCCTACTAGTTATATATGAATCCAAAAACCACAAAACTCAATTTTCTTATCGGCAAAAATACACCTTCACCCTCCAACTTATGAATGTTTCACACTTTACACCAAAACCATCGCATTAGACACTCAAACTACCATTAGCTAATCAATGGTGTTTTTTTGCCAAATGGGATACCATAATCGTTATTGTAGCAGAAGATACATATGTAGAAACAAAGGTATCCCACTTGAAGTAATTTGAACCAGCTGCTCCAAGCCAGAACATCGACCTTCAGCTAGATGCTTATTAGCCAACCCCTACAAGCAGGGAGAAGGCATTGATCAAGAGCATGGCTAAAACGGCGTACTCTGCAATGGCCAATCTGTACATTTTCTAGACCATGCAATAGAGAAAAGCAATGACGGAAAGATAATCACATAAAAGGGAAGTAGTCTGATCCATTTGGCCCATGTTGGCATCACTGCACAACAGTTCATTTGAGAGGCAAAACAAAAGAATGCTCTAACCTGTAACCACCCATGCTCGTTCACATTGAACCTAATTTGTTTTTAGATGGTTCAAGTTAACAACATATTAGGTCTCATCAAAGACCATAGCTGAATCAGCTTCTGCAAGTCGGTATACCACTTTGATTGGCGAAACTGATTATCAGGGTTATGATTTTCAATGAGATCTAATCCGATGATGGCCCCAATCACCAACATTTACTAGGACGAAAATGATATGAGATTCATACTAAGAAAATTGAAAGACAATCATCATCATAAATGGCACTAGAAATTCTGCTATAACCCCCCCCACCCTTGGGGGGGCGCGCGCCCACCCAAACAAAGCACAAATATAAAACTAGAAATACAATAAGACAAAAGAAACCCAATTTTGGGATTAGGAAAAACACCTGATAGATACATTATGCTCAAGTAATCGGTAATAACAGCAATATTCCTTCTAAAATGATACATGGAAGAATCTCAGACTTAAAAGACAATTTCTTACCCTGCCTTCCAAAAAGACAAGATGAGCTGCAATCAAATCTTCATGAGCAGCGGCCGATAAGTAATCGATTCCTATATTCCATAACAGAGAATGTGTTAGTGTGACCACTACATTTGCAAGTGAAAGCACAAATGAAAATATCATAAAATAGAATCAGCAGGCATCTGTTAAGGTAACTAACAAGCAGAAGACCAAACAAAAAGAAGACACTGAGTGTTGGCATATCTTACCAACAAGTTTGATATCGGTGTTCTCAACCAACCATTTTGCCCCGTCCTTCATAAATCCCACATAACTTGTGTCATAATCCTTTTTAAACATCAGCCGCCTGAAATTGCAATAAGTTTAGCTCGACTTAAGATGCTGTTTTGTTATCATAGTTAAAATATGTTTTTTAAACATTTCAAATGCGATAATTTAAAGCATACCAATACCACCAATTAGGACTTATCGAAGAAAAATATCTAAGATAAAATCATAAATAGAAAATATCCATCATGGAGGAAATTCTACAGAATATGATTGTTCTAAAGTACCTATCTGTATTTAATGTCCTAAAAAGGACACGACGTGTTCCCTTCGGGATATTTAAATCCTTCATGACTTCAGCTGCATGAAACAAAATTCAATATTTAGAAAAATTATCAGTATATTTTTAGTTAGCTGCTGAAGGCCAAAGAAGCATTTGACTTCAATCTTATGGTTTATGTGAGTATCTATGGGTTGACGTACACATACACCAACTCATACCGAGTGTTATACAGAATGTCGCAAATGTTAAAGATTCTTCCAGAGGAAAATTACACAGAACGTCCAGAAAATGTGAAGTAGCATATCCCCCATTCCCCACACCCCCAAATAAGCTACGTCTTAATTTACATGAACAGAAGCTCATCAGGGACAGAAAAAGGTAGCATAGAGAGAATTTCATTTACCAGTTATGTTCTTGTCCCTTGGAACGTCAATCAACAAGGCCAGACCTATTGAAAGGAACAACTCTAATCATCAGTTATATCCCATCAAGACAACATAAATCATTAGCTTATAAATTATTGATAATATTTCATCAGAGAGGAAGATGTTAGAAATTCCCATTTAATGCATGGTAAGAAGAACAGACCATATCAAGCAACAAAGAGCAAATAAGGATTCCACTTTATAGGGAACCAAAAAGGAAAGACTCCTTAAAGTACTCTTTAGTTTAAAATCTATATGTACAGCCTCTAAGCAAGCTCAAATATTCTCCTATTTGCTTAAGACTCCTAGTCCTTTAGTTCACGGTCTCATCTCGCACATAACAAAGTAAGGGTACAATTCAAGAACGAGCACAAATATAAAAGATATTAATTACAAAAACAGAAGAAAAAACTCAAACTAAAAACTAAAATCGTTTGAATCCAACCGTAAATTCCCATAAAATTAGTTTATTACGAAGCGTTACAACAGAGATGAAGTGATGCTATGAGAAGGATCAAAGGTGATGAGGCAACTGTGGTTGAAATTTTGCAAATAAACTAGAATTGTTTTCTTTTTCAATTGTTAAAATGGTTTTTTTTCCCTATCTTGTTTGAGTCATATTTGAAGTGGTTTTAAGTCTGGTCTGCGTCAAAGTATAGATTTCTCTCAGCAAACAAGCAGCATAGATTGAAATTGTCGGAGTTTCACATCGGAGAAATAACAAAACGAATAGAACGGTTAATAAATATAACGTTACAGGCTCCTACTCCCCAGATATTTATTCTCCACGACAACTGGGATGTTATGGATATTACACTGAGGAATCCCTTTGCACTCTCACGCTTACGATATGTTTCTCCAAGTACAGAATTTGCCAACGGTCAGTTAATTTCTAACTTCATAACAATTAATTTCGACGACCAATAGACAGACTGAAGCAAACGAAAAAAGATAATTACCATTGAGAACTTCCAGGTCAAGCGTGTCGACATCGAAGCCAGCGTCCAAGTAGTGATCGAAGAAGTGACCGGGAGAGTCGACGTGCGTGCCGGTGTGAGTGGGCAGCTTCATTTCCGAGACGTTGGCGATCGAGCCGTTCTTCATACTCTGCCGGAGCCAGAGGAACTGGCCGAGGTTGCCCATAGAGTCCCAAGACGGCAAATCTGGAGTGTACCTGTGGCTGATATCCATGATTCGGCCTCCGTCGTAGACCTCTCGGCGAACGGGGATAAGCTCCTCGTGTTTGTCAGAGAGCGAGCACTCGGTGGTATCTGCGCCAGGGTTGGAGGGGTATGCTGCAGTTGAGGTGGAGAACATTAGAATAGCCTGCGAAGCGGCACAGAGTAGGAGAAGGGGGAGTCCTAGAGAAGTCATGGTTGTCAGCTCGTAAAGGAAAAGATGAAATGGACTATGGAGTCGAGTGGTATGGATTGGTAGAGTTGAGTGTCTCAGTGCGCGTTAGAGACAGAGTAGAGAGTGGCCATTAACACGTAAAAGTTCCGGCGCTTGATTGACGAGTTTTTTTTTTAATAATTTTTCAATTCCGGATAGAATTTGCCGAGAGGGTAATACAACGTGATCGCGTGCGTAAGCACGATACAACCGTTTTATGAAAAAAGTAAAGGGAAGAGGAAAAATCTGATCAACCTCCGGTTTAATAACACACCTCACATCGGCAGATCCGGTTCCCCATCTACCGGTTCTTCCACTCAAATATCTCTCCTGACCACTTTCATTTCTCAAACCTTTCTCATTTTTCCTTCTTCTTCTTATCAGACTCGACGCCCTCAACCTTTCTCCCACTGAGTTCTCAAACTCGACGTCTAGGCCTCTCTTTTCTTAGGCTCGACGCTCTTGCCCAGGCCTCTTTCTTCTCCCCAACCCTTCTTCTTCTTAGACTCGGGATTCTCACGGCTTCGCCCAAGCCTCTCTGCAAAATCGTCCAACCAGACCTCACCCATTCTCTCACTCAAACCTCTCCCTCAACCCTTCTTCTTCTCTCTCGCCCACCACCTCTCTCCTTCAACCCATCTCGCCCAGCTAGTACTCCTGAAACTCTAGACATCGCAGACACAGATTCGGTACTACAGTGAGTCCCTCTCCATCTATCTCAATCTCTCCCCCTCTCTATGGATTTTGGTTATTTTTTCTCTACATTTCTCTTCTTTCTTTCTTTTTTAACATTTTGGTGTCCGATTGAGGAAATGATGGAGAAAATTATTGGTTGAGGTATGTTTTTTGTGTAGGTTTTTTGTGTACGAATGTTCACTTTTTTTTGTAAATTTTGTCCAAGTTTATTGTACTGATTGTGAAGTTGTTATGAACCTGGTTGGGAAATTGTTGTAATGTGAAAAATGCAATGAATGTAATTAATGAATGCTGTGTTGAGTGGATGGATGGAATGGAGTTGCTGAGTTGAATGGAGTTACTGCGTTGAATGGACCTTCTTTTGTTTTTGTTGTGATGTTTTCAGTAGTGTATTGGCAATAGTGTTTTGGTTGTGTTATTTCTTTTGTTTGTATTTGTAATAAGATTAGTATTGGCAGTAGTATTTGGTTGTGTATTGTAAGGAAAGGTTTATAATGACAGTTTGGTTGTGTAGATTTTGGCTAAGTGTTTTTTCTTTTTTTTTTTTTTTTGTGATCAAGTTGTATGGATGTGTAAAAATATAATGTATCAGAATTTTTTAGCATATTGGTAGCCATTGAATATTGTTGGCAATTTTTAGAATTTTTTTGTGCTTAACTAATTTCTCATATTTTTTTCTCATACCTTTTGAACCTATGTACAAAGTTGTTATATTTGAAACTTGAAATTTTTGAATTCAATGCAGGGAGACGCAAGATGTATGAGGATCGGACTGAAGAATGTATAAGGATCGGACTGGATCATATCTCTTGTAATAATTTTTGGTTGGATTGGATTGAAGAATGTATGAGGATAGTTTTAAATGCAATCTAATATGTACTAAAAATGTAGCTGTGGACTGTATTAAATGTAATCTAATCTATTTTGAAAATGTAGCTGTGAATAGCAAATGGATCATTTCTGAAGTGCATGAATGATGATGTTGTAAAAATGGAGCCTTGCAAAAATCTGTGAAAATGTAGTTTTGTTCAATCTTCTAAATCTATTCATTATTGTTCATAGTGCAAAAAAAGATGCTAAATACTTGTAGAAATCTTGATTCCACTGCACTAAACATGGCAACAAAATTTGCACATCTCCAAAATACTACCAGGTGACAACTTCTCAAATTGAGTTAAGTGATGCATGCTGAAAAATGATGGCCTAGAGCTATAATGTTTTCCTTCTCTTTTTTAAGAACAAGTTAAGAATTGTACACGGCAATTAAATGAGAAAGCAATTAAAATATATTATCAATACATTCAATATACTTTAGGTATTGTTCAAGAAAGGTTAAAAAATAATTGAGTTCTTCGTTTCAGAGTTTTATTTACATCATCCTCTCATGGCAAACCCATACCAGATAGAAATATAGGGGTTACAACTACAAATCCCACAACATTAGATATTTTTTGAGGCTCCACTTTGCTAATAGAAATATTAAGGTGTAAGAGAAAATGTGATAAAAACTATAACAAAAAATTACCACTGCACCATAACTTGGAGGAATTCCATTACACACACTACCAGTGCACCATTTCACACATTACCACTGCACCGTAACCTATATTTACAATTTTCATACATGATCAACTAAAAAATATTTACAATGTTTCCCATACTAGTTCAAAACAAAATTTATAATTTTTTTTTTTACAATCATTTCCATACCGAGTCTAGTAAGTCGCAACAAAAATAATTTACATACCCCATTCAATCATTTTCACACCCCCTCTAGTATGGAAGCCACACCCAAAATATTTTCCATACCCTATTCAACTATTTACAAACACTCATAGTACTCCATCTAAAATAATTTTTGCTCAAAAAAGGCGACCAGTGTTTTGCACTACCTCCCATGAGGCATGCACGGTGGCGTTGGTTGTGATAGAGTACTTACATTGGGTTGAGATAATAATCTCGTCAAGACTACCACCTACTTGTGATTTGGGGAAGTTACTATATTGTGCTCAAAGATTTTCCTACAAGTCTAAATTGATAAAAAAAAATTATGTCAAAAAGTAACATGTAGATAAACTAATATTTACACAAGTACTTGAACAAAACATAATACATGTTTCTTCTTTCTCTTCATTGTAGCCTTCTCTATTGCCAGTACCTTTCTTTTTATTGACGGCCTCCCTTTCTCCCGAACTACATGAGGACTTAATATTTTCTTATCCTTGTCGACGACTATGTTCTCTTTCACCTTGGTTGAACCAAACTTAAGTTGTAATCCTGCAAACTTTTGCTCAAAATCATCCAAATGGTGCAAGAATGCATTCACATGTTCATCACTTGGGGATACACGCGTCGCCAATCTCAAACATCTTTTAACCACAAGGTCATACCGCCGTGCATCTGCATTGACCCTCAAGTCATCATAGCTACTCTCCACCAATGTGTATCTCCTCTTTAAGTCTTTTCTCCATCAATCCAATATATATTTCTCTGGCAACTCATGGATGTACTTTATCTAGCAGACTCTAAATGCATGCCTACAGACAATCCCCCTCACCTCAAATAGGGCACATGGGCATTTAACTTCGCACTCCTCTTCATTATAATAAATTGAAAACTTGACAATTTTTACATGTTCATTGGAGGTGGAAATTTTTTCGAAAACATCAAATGTGGAAATGCAACCTTGTGTATTGACGAGTGCATGGTTACACATAATCATCCCCCAAACCTCTCGTTAGACCTCTTTAAATTTTGTATTTATATACAATGATTGAAATTGCTTCTCAATCTTGAATGAGGATGCACATGATATCGTTTGGTTGCAAGAATGGAAATCAGCAGTCGTCTCCACTTCCACCTTCTTCCTTAAAGCATTGTTAAACTGATCGACAAATTCCTTTAGTGTCGTGCCGGAATGCACAAACCCGTCAAAAAATGAATTCATGCTCTCAGACCGCTGTGTGATGCTCATACCAACCCAGAATATATCCTTCAAGTAAACTGGTACCCAAAATAACCTCTAGTTATACAACCCATACAACCATGCATTATCAGTAAGGTTATACTTATGAAGTAATTGCCCTTACTTTTCCTCAAATTATTCGCAACTCTGTGCATCATAGAGTGCACTCTGAATAGCAGTTTTCAACCTTGTATCGTATGCCGCGTGCAATCCCAATTTCTCAGGCAGTTTCCGCATGATATGCCACAAACAATATCGATGGAGGCTATTCGGGAAAACAATGGCAATAGCATTCTTCATTGCCCAATCTTGGTCTATTATGATTAGGTGCCCGTCCATTCATGCACTATAGACATGCTTTAAATAACCAAACAAAAGTATTTGTATCCTCGCTTGAAATCAAACACGCCCCTAACAGTATAGACTGTCCATGATGTTTGACACCAACGAAGGGAGCAAACACATTCAAACGTGATCACATCTCCAAAATATTTGTATGCCGCTAGACTTCGTGCGTCAGCCCAAAACACATTCCTGACTTTGCATTCATCATTCACATCCATGACGGACACAAAGCCATCATTCATCGCCCTCATTCTCTTAAATTAGTCATTCAATACTTCACCACCTCCTCTATCTAGCCTCAAATGTCTAGCTTTATCAATAAAATTTTGACAATCTTTCTCTTGAAATTCTAAGTTCTCAAACCCT
>QEOT01008250.1:26616-53007 GCA_003123785.1 Pterocarya stenoptera | reverse complement strand
TTCTGACGTACCTCCAACATGCTTTTTACTTTTAGCACTAAGTGTCATAGTTGATGAATGACTTGGACAGTATGGGTAGGGCATAGTTGGTCCGCATGGTGGTATCGCTAAATACTACAAATACTTACTGGGTTAGAACGAATTGGATGCACGCACGTACAAGAAAACATTTCTTAAACATATCAACATACTACATTTATCATATCTTCAACGGGTCTCAAATCTTCCTGATTACTTGAAGGAGGGTCAAGCATAGTTGATCGAAATGGTGGAATTATCAGTTGTTGCAATTACCAACTGTGTTAGAAAGACTCCATTATAGAGCACGCAACTAAAAAGATTTAATAAAAAAAAAAGATATGTTTACCTGGCTACCCCAAGAATACAAATATGAATTTAGATATGTATTTGATAGTAGCATATATGGCGGGTGGTATGGAATTAGTGGATCATGATATCCCTATAACAAAGTGTAAAAAATGCATTAACTTAATGTTGTAATGTAAAACATTAACAATATTTTCAACTAATAATGTGTATCATACCTGATTTGGTGAAATTGATGTGGAAGGCATGAGTGACCTTTTATTTTCTCCATCACCCATTATGCTATTTAACTCTTGATTACAGGTGACTAACACTCACCCCTTCAACTACACACGCAAACATAAAGTGTAGGAAGATGTTAAAATCATCGAGACCACAGCACTGAAATGATAGATGGATGAATCAAAACCATGATTGTCATTCATTTTCTCACAAAAAGCAACCAAAGAGAAAATTCAGAAAATATACCATTAACCTATTTTGTACAAACAACAAACATTTGTTCCAACCCCACCCCACCCCACTCCATGCATACAAGGTCAACCAAACTTCATGAGGTTTATTTTCTTTCTGTTTCTTATTTGTCTTTTACAATGCATTATATATTTTTTTTCATCCCTTAGAATTGATAAACCAATCAACAGGTGATTCCTAGTAGTTTCTCAAAAAAAAAAAAAAAAACTTTTTTTGTTCCCAACACGAGGACTTTTAAGATCCTATTTAGATTTAGATTTATATGTAGACTTCACATGCTTTCACCAATTAAAGGCATAAGCTACCTAGCTAGGTAGCCTAGTGCCTTTCTCTGTGTAAAAACTAACACAAAACAGAACAAATAAGCCCCACAAACCCCCTAAAACAGAAGACAACACTCCCACAAAACAGAACAAAAAGTCTTACAAAGCTCCACAAAACTCCCATAGAACCAAAAAAACCTCACAAAACAGAATAAAATGCCCCACAAAACTCCACAAAAATATAGATAAAAAAAAAACACAAACTCACATATCTATTAAACACAAAAAAAAACACAAACACAATGAGACAAAACTAAAAGTAGAAAAATAAAAATATTTTCTTTCATTTTTTATCTTTGTGAAAAAAAAAAAACAATGCAGGACGAGTAACGAGTGGTGAGGAAGGACGATGCAGAATCCGACTTGAAATTTGAAAAGGAACGAGCAAACGTTTGTGGGGATGGGGGGAGAACGGGGAAGACATAATATAGGGGGAAGGGGGAAGACGTAAAAGGGGGTGTTTTCCAAACGAAACGTTTTGATTATTTTTTAAAAAATAAATCCGGTGTTTGGAGGTTGCTGAACAATAGGCAATTGAGTAGTATTACTCAAGAGAAAAACTATTTTGCCTTCACTACTTAAATGTACCGTTTGAAAATTTTATTTATTTTTTATACTTTAAAGAAGTGATTTTAAGTTTATTGATTAATTTTTTTTATTTTTTAAAAAAATTTTAAAAAATATAAATTAAAAAATAACTAGAAGTAAGTTTGAGCAATGCTACTCAGACGGCAGAGTAGCACCGCTCAAAAGTAAAATTTATTATTAAAAAATTAAATCTCATAATTATTTATTTTTTAAAATTACATTATGATTATAAATATTTTTTTATAAAATTAATTAAATAAAATAAAAAAATTCCGAATCAAATCCCACCACATATTTGCTTTGATATAATTTAATTTATTGGGGGTTTAAAATTTACATAAATAAATAAATAAATATTCGTTTAGTTCAAGTTATATTTGAATTTTCATTTACTGATGGGATAAATAATTAAGGTGAAATTATTGTAGAAGATCTATATATTAGTCTATTGCTATATATAATAGAAAAATGTTAAATGTACTTTAAAAAAAAACTTACAAAAAACTTACTTCTCTACATGTCAATTATTAATATGCTGAAAATTATAAAATTTAAAGTTCAAAATTTAAAATTCAAAAAAATAATTAACAAAATAAATCTTATAAATAAAATTGTAAATAAATATAACACTGACCTATATATTCTATCAAAGCATCTGAAAAAATGTACAGGCTGCAGGAATCCTCGATTCTCTATTTCTGGAATAACTTTAGCGTTCGTCTTTTCTCCCTGGCAGGGTCTTCTTTTGATTTCACTGCTGCAATCTTTCTTTTGATTTTTTTAACTTAACCCGATTAACATTGGATTTTACAGCAATCGCAGAGAAAATTTATTTCGTACATGATACATCCATACGACAGGATGCTAAATAGCCCGGCCAAGACTAACTTTCTTGTGCGGTAAAATCTAGCTAGAACTTATAAATTCAGCTTCAAACACGTTTATTACGTGGCACATAACTCGTAATAACGTGTGCACAAATATCAGGAAACTGTACCAAACTATGTTGCTAAACCTCTCTCTCTCTCTCTCTCTCTCTCTCTCTCTCTCTCTAATCTTATCTAGCTCAACACCTCCCCAGAGGCCTAACATTGTTTCCTGTTTAACATTATTTGATGAGGATGCATCTGATTGGTGATCCCTCGGCACCAAACAACCTAAGAGGTAAGCAATGGACCATATATATTCCTGCCGCGACATCATCGAGCTTTAGGCCTTCCACCAGGATGATTTCCTGAATATTTACGCAGTGTTAGTATCGGCTGTCATTCTTACTAGTTTTATACGAGTTTTTTCAAGTGAGCCACACACACTTAATGCAATAGAGACTAATCATTAATGCAATAGAGGGGCAAACTGAGAACCAGCAGTTACAATAACTTCAGCTAGATGCTCATCAGCCAACCCAAATAATCAGGAAGAAGACATTGACCATGAGCATGACTAAAATAGCATGCTCTACAATGGCCAATTAGTATATTTTTCCAGACCATGTTATATAAAAAGCCAATGACGGAAAGATGATTATAGTTTATTTATTTATTTATTGCAAATACCATCACGATAGACACCACCTTACCACAATTTCACTTGTTCCAAATTATGACCCAATTGTTTTCATTAGGAAACAACATATTAAGAAATCAATCTAAAAGTGGCTAAAAAAGTAGTCAAATATTGTACACAAACAGCTAAAACTCCAATACCACACTCACATAAAACAATTTCTTTTTCTTTCTTTGGGAACCAATACGCAGGTTTCTGCTTTTCCAAAGTACTTTAATGACAGTTCATTTGAACTCCAAGAATAAATTTCTCATAAAACCAACTTAATTACATGACAAACACAAACCTAGTGGTTGCCTAAGTTTCACTCAATGGGGAAAGAATTTCTTACCCGGCCTTCCAAAAATTCAAGATGAGATGGGATCAAATCATCAAAGGCAGCAACAGATAAGTAATCAATTCCTACATTCCATAATGGTAAATGTGTCAGAGCAACCACTAAATTTGCAAGAGAAAGCAAAGATATGAGAATATAATAAACAGGAAGGAAATTCATGTACGTCCCCTTCGTAAATGAATAGATTTATGCTATTGAATAGAACGGTATTTATTTTCAATGAAAAATTAACAGGTTAGAATATTGCAACCAATAAATTTCATGTAGAATGAATATTGCATTGCTGTTGAATTACCTTGAATATGTTAAGGTTGTCCATAAGTGGAAAACTTTTCAAAAAGAGGAAACCAAGTGTTGGCATATCTTACCCACAAGTTTGACGTCGGTGTTCTCCACCAACCATTTTGCTCCATCCTTCATAAATCCCACATAGCTGGTGTCAAACTCCTTTTGAAACATAAGCCGCCTGAAAATACAATTGAGTTCAAGCCCAATTTAAAATACATAATTTTTGCTTTCTTATTCAAAACATGTTTATGATTAATAAAAATGATTTTTCAATGAAGCATCACCAATGGAAACTATTAATGCAATATATAATTTTAGATAAAATCATCAATATAAATGCTTCACCACGGTGAAAATTCTATAATGTATAACGGATCTAAGCTTACTTGTCAGTATTTAATGTTCTGAAAAGGACCCGACGTACTCCCCTGGGGATATTTAGAAACTTCATAACTTCAGCTGCAAGGAATTTACATAGTCTATTATATGCCAAACTTAAGTAAATAGAAGATAACAGTACACATTACTTTGGAAATATAAATAGGTCTTCATTCAGGTGCCAAAGGACTAGCTATGTAGTATGACCTAAGAAGTGCCTGTCTTAGTTCTTATGTTTTATATGAGTACGTACTACATAATGCTGCACACACGCAGAACCAAGGTCATACCAACTTGAGACAGCACATTGTTTCATTAGAGCAAACAGTAACATTTCAGATATGCTACCGGAGAAAATTAAGTAACATGTACTGAAAATTCGAAATTGCATCTGCTCTCCCCCACCCCCCAAAAAAAAAAAAAAAATTTGTTTACATGGAGAGAAGCTAATCACCAAAATAACAAAGGCCACAAAAAGCATTCACTTACCAGTTATGTTCTTGTCCCTTGGAACATCAACTAACAGTGCTGGACCTATAGAAACAAATGAATACAGTTACATTAAGCTCTCATCAAGAAAACGTGGAGCAATTGATATATTTAAAAATGATCCTACTTCCTACAGAGAAAGATGCGAAAAATTCTATTTTCATGCAAGATATCAGAGCAAAAACTATCATACAACCACAGAGATAATGAGAGATGGTAAGATCAAGATTCCAGAGAACCAAAAAGACTCCTAAAGAATCAGTAAACTGATATCCTTTGTATCAATCAAGCTCAAAGATTCTCGTTGTCACATTTTCAGATGCACCAGCCTGTAGAAAGCGCAGATGCTCTCCAAAAAAGAGGGGGAAAATCTTGTTTGCATTATCAAAGCAGTCCAACAAGACATAGTAGAAAATTTTGCCTCTGTTTAGATGAATTTACATTCTTCAAATCAAAACATATAACGTTAACTAATAATTGTTTTCTCTTCCCTTCGGCAGTCCTCTATGCAAAGAAGCAAAGAGTACGATAACAATCACACCATCAGATAACTCACCAAGTCCATCAGTCTCCATGCCAGACATTTCTTCAACTGGATTAGAATGCCTCAAACAAAATGCATAGAGTCATTCCCCCCACTTTAAACTTTATCAATGCCACACCATAAAACAGTTCAATACCTGATCCCTGCCTTTTTCGTGGATCGAGCACTTGCACAATACGCCATGTAATGTTCAAAATTGTTGCAGACAAGCCAGATGATGTGACAAGGAAAGGGCAGTCGCCCACAACAGAAAAATTAAAGCATTCAAATGATTTGGAAATTTGATTAGGTCCACATAGGAGAAACACATCTACCATCAACAAAAACAAGCAAAAATTTCTCGAACTCGCGAGTCTCGTCTAGTGCATACTTGCACTAGACGATCATGTCACACCATGACACCAAGAGGCAAGATAACAGTGAAAAAGTGACCAACAAATGAAGGTGGGTTGGTCCTAGTCAGCGGGGTCTGGCCCCCAAGGCCCCAATAAATAGTTTCAGGATCCCACACATAACGAAGAGGGGTTCAAAAATCGTAAACGCGATTGCTTAGGCTTATTTGAGTTAAACCTTTAGGCCCGTTTGGGTTTGGATTCAGAAATTGTTTCACCTCACCTCATTTCATCATACAACTTTCTCAAATTTCCACACATATCTTAATTCAATTTTTATTAGCAATCTAAAACCATCTCATCTATCTCCTCTCTCTGAATCCAAACTGGCCCCGATGATGTGTCAACATATCATAGGTATTGGTCTACATATAGTCGTAAACTTTTATAGGCCCAACAAGTGACTTTTCTTTTTTTAGCTCGAGTGATTGTTATTCTTCCAACACTGAATTTTTATCCTCCAAGGAAATTACAAAAAACAAAGAAGAATAAGGCAAGAATCATGAAATTTACAGCAAGACTTCCTATGCAATCACAGCCTCCAGAAGAAGCTTCAGAGATTAAAATTTGCAAACGATCGTATACTTTCGAACTCTACAACAAAGAATTATAAACAAACAAACAACAAACGTTAATTACCATTTAGCACTTCCAAGTCAAGCGTATCGACATCGAAGCCAGCGTCGAAGTAGCGATCGATAACATGGCCCGGGGCATCAACGTGCGTGCCAGTGTGAGCGGGCAGTTTCATTTCCGAGTTGTTGGCTTGTGAACCGTTCTTCATGCTCTTCGGGAGCCAGAGGAACTGACCGACCCCGTCACTCGATTCCCACGAAGGCATGTCCGTGGTATACCTGTGGCTGATATCGATGATTCGACCTCCGTCATAGACCTCTCGGCGAACCGGGATGAGGTCGCCGTAGTTTTCGGAGAGCGAGCAGTCGGTGGTTTCGGTGCCAGGGACAGAGGGGTATGCGGTGGTGGCGGTGGCGGGGATCGTCAGCGACGCGGCACAGAATAGGAGGAGGATGAGTAGGTAAGCCATGGTAGTAAGCTCCTTGAAGATGAAATCGGAGAGTTTGGCTGGAGTTTGACTTTGAACTGCACTGTCGAATACTCGATTGTGTTCCGAGTAAAAGTGTTCCGGGGCGTAATGATTCGCTGATATTTCCTTTTCTTTGAAAGAGACTTGATGATATCCCTAACTTATCAAAAAAGATTTGATCATATCTAAATATCTATTCATCTGTGAATTAGGACTCAACAAGAATGTGATTCGCGGTCACGATTCTCTACATGCTGACAAACGATAGACAGTATGCACCAGCCGAACGTGAACGGGCCCAATATGAGTGAGTGAAAAACTTGCAAGGGCCGGATCAATCTCTTTGAAAAGGGCAGGAGGTAAGTTGGGCCAACTGAGCCCCCAAAGCCATGGGAAGCCCAATATAATTCTGGGCCCGACCCTCTTCCGAGTTTACGACCATCGCATTTAGCACACTTGAAGAGGAGGTTTGATACGCAACACACACACAACACACACCTTAAGTGGCTTTTTTTCAACAAAACGTGCGTTTTGATTGAAATAAAGATCGAGGCATATTTTTTTCATTCAAATTTTGTCCTGTGAAACTCCCTCCTCCCTTGATGGCAACCCGTGTCGTGTCACCTTCCTCTGCCCAGTGCCACCCGGCGACGCCATCTCTCCGTTCAACGCCACCGAGCGATGCTTCTCCATCTACCCAGCGCCGCCATTCCCCACGAGGTCATTGAACGGAGCAAACCAAATTTGAATCCCGTGAAGACCCCCCTCCTCACTGGGTCTCATCTCCCATTCGAAATCTGTAGTTCCCTGGGTTCCTTGGGTTTCATCTCCCCATTCGAAATCTGCAATTCCCTGGGTTTCATCTCCCCATTCGAAATCTGCTATACAACAGCCTCACCAACCTTTTCTGTACGGCTTCGTCACACAGCCTGCGGTGTTGCTTCTCACCGCTCGTCTCCTGAATGGCCCCGTCTGTGGCCGCCGACAGTGGCCTATTTCAAAAGAAGGGTTTGTGTTTTTCTCTCTTTCTCTCCATTTCGTTTCCATTTCCTAGCATCCCGTATCTAGTATTTTTTTGTATTTTCGTCTTCTCACACGCGAGCCTTCCACTGCACAGTTCAAATCATTCCCCTATTTTCTTCTCAGCTCATTTTGGAAGAGTTAAAGCAAAACGAAAGTGCTCCTATCATTATTTTCTAGGTTTTCTTTAAAGTGAGAAATTGCTCCAAACATTTGGTCTTCGTAGCTCCATCTCGCTTCAAATTCTTTATGGGTTCTCCCTTGCCTGAAATTTGGAGGTTGTGGAGTTGAGGCGCCCCAACAAGAAGCAGAAGCTTGAAAAAAGGAACCTTGCTTGCAGGCTTGCTTCTTTGGAGTCTCACTCGGCTTCTCTTGCTAAGGTTTTTGAGGTATTATCTGTAACTATTCTTTGTAATGGAAGCATTTGGTGGCCTAATGCTTTGTCTATTTGGTTACTGGGAAAATGTTACATAGGGAGCTTCAGTTGTGATGATTTCCTTTATTTTATATTAGGGATCCAGATATTCTAATCATATTATTTGATTTAGTTATGGTATTATCTTCGTTAGGATTAACGGCCAAGAGATAGATTATTTCTAATCCTTTTAGTGCAACTTATCTATGCCTCTAGTTTATCTGGGTATAATTTTGTTTATCCTTCTTTAGATGAGTAGTTCATTTTTCATAATTTATCGATAACGAGTACAGAATGTTATGTAAAGCTATTCTTCCTCAGTTTTGTTGGAAACAATCATGGGGGTTCTTCCTCGATTTCAGACTACCTTTGCTTCAATTCTTTTTCCTTCCAAAGTTTAGGCTTTAAATTTATTAAACTGGGTCAATTTTTACTTACAGTGTGATTTATTGTTGACTGGTAGAGTGACATTGTTGCAAAAATTAAAGCTCAAGCATCTTTACTAAGGCATTCGTGAAGTGGCATGATGATGAACTGTGGTTTCCTGTGAGTGCATTGTTGTCACTTCGAGAATGACCATTTTAATTTCACAATTAATTTTTCCAAATATTGTAAAGAACTTCAAGACCTTCACTGACCATTTTAATTTCACAATTAATTTGTATTTGGTTCTAAAATATATTATTTTTTATGTCTTGTTTCATGGTAAATTAGTTTATTGACTCTTGTCGATGAGCATCTTGACTATTGAGTGTAGTTATAATATTTACTTAGGCGATAGAAGTTAAAAGGCAGTTTTTTAATGAAGAAGTTAAAAATGTTGAAAACACTGACCAAAAAATGTAGAAAATCCACCATATGACACAAGCTCTCTCTTTCTCTGTGGATCATTACTTTGTGATGGCTTGCTCTTTCAAATGTACATTCTAAGGAAAAATGCCCTTTCCACCCTTTAACTAACAGAATTTTTGCACTCTGATAGTTGTAGCATGAAAAGTGTATCTCTTTGGTTTAGTTTTGAGTTGACATGCATATATCTTTATGATGCCACTTACTAGCCCAAAGAATGGTTTCTTATTTGCTTTACTTACTCAAGTTAGCCAACGTTTATCTATTGGTGTAATGATGGATTATTTTGACTATTAAAGTTTCATCATTACTCCTTTTTGTGTTCCTTTTCTGGTTTATCATTAGACAAAATTTCCTCATTATGGCTTTCAATATCTAATCTGTCTGTTTTTGCCATTTTTCAGATCTGGTCTTGAACTTTGGTAAACATTCCAACCAATATTTTGAATGGCTTTGTGGTGAAAGCTTCGGATGACTAAAATTAACAAGATTGGAAGGGAAGACGATGTTGGAAGCAAAGATGATTGTGACTGCTGTTCCTCACAGCTTGTTCAGAGAAATCTTGTTTTGGTTTAATTATTTCTGCACAAAGTATGGCTTTATTCTTGTGATCCTTCCCACAGATGATTTTAGCTATTAAGTTTTGTTGGAGTTGATCATTACATAGAAGAACTGGGCCATGGATTGATTCTTCATTATTCTTTATGTAATACTAAACCAATCATATGATCATGCACTCGGTGTTGGTTGTGTAGATTGTAGGCTAGGGGTTTTGTGTGCAAACACTTGCTGTAAGTTGGCCCATTTTATTGTGTCAATGTTGTAACCTTTTGTACTGTTATGTGGAGGGCTGGTGCAGCTAATTATATGTAATGGTTATTATATGAGCAGGTTGTTATGCATTTCCAGCTTGATTTCCAGCTAATTATATTGAAAATGGACGTTAGTAAGTAGTTTATAGCTGAAGGTTGAAATGTTTCCACCACTTACGATATTCAGTGATGACAAACACAACCTTCCTGTTGTTATGCTGTGAAGTAATGTACAATGGCAGAATCTCATCATTGAATTTGTTATAAACATTGAATGTTCCAGAATTCACTCTTTGCAATAAGTCCTAATTCACCGATGGGGTCCACGACCCTTGTTTCGGGTTTTCGTGTATATGGACATTGATTGAAGCATGAGCTGTGAGGGAACGTAAAAATCAAGCAAGGTAACAGAAAATTAAACTAATGGTTACAAATTAAACTAATTAATGCTTAACATTAATTTTGCTAGTGAAAAAAGTACCAAAACATCAAAAGTTAATTGATGTCCAAGTGTTAACAGAAAACATAGTGGGTGGATTGTACCATTACATTTGATCCATACAAAATAGACCCTAAATTTATCTGAACCATGCAAAAAGTATTACAATTGATATAACTCAGTATAAACACAATAATTTTCGATTTTTCCTCTAAAGATCTCTCTCTCTCTCTCTCTCTCTCTCTCTCCCTCTCTCTCCCTTTTCTGAACTTCATACTTGCATTGCAACACGTCATCCCACCTATTCCAAACTACATTCTCTCTAGTACGAATGTTTCTCTTTAGCAAATGGCATATATCCTCCCAAATGAAAAACTCACATATCGCTTCTCCCTGCAAACAGTAAGAACATTTAATTAATATGATAAATTAGACTCCGCAAAATCAAAATCAATACTTAACATGATAAGTTATTTTACCGCATTATACTTTGGCCAAGCGAAAATTTTCCTTCCGGGATTTTTCAATATAAGCGACATCTTTAGTGGTGCTTTCGAACCACACCAACAAATTGGTCTATATTATGATATTAATTGTAATAGTTAATTACACCAATTGGCTTGATACACCAAATAGAAGATTCAGGTACTAGTAATTGATTTGAGGTCCAAATTAAAGCAACTTGTTATCCATCTTTTAATTTTGTCTCTTGATTTTAGGTCCAAATTCAAGCAACCCAATATTTCATAGAAAAAAGCTGGAATCATTCATTACCCAGTGATTTTATCCATCTTTTAATTTGACATTCTTTAGTAGACATAATTATGTGAAAATAGGTATAGAAGACCAAGATTCCATGCATTAACCATATATCAGACTATAAGAAAACTAATGTAATGTCATAATGCCATGCCTAGAGGTTAGATGTATCTGAGACCACTCTTTCTGAAGCGACTCTTTAACATATAGTTCAAAAACATAAACATTAGTTTCAATTAAAGGATGAAAGCATGAATTGCCTTTCTACACGAAATGAGTGAACCTTTCACAATATTTTAATTGAAGGATCTGCTTAAAATATGCAAGCAAACCACACTAGTACAAAAACTAAAGCTTTCAATTATCGAGCTTCAAAAGATAATTCAAGCTCTAATCGTTACTTCTAAGGCTATGCACCAGCATTGGAGCTTATCTCATAAACTTGAGATAAAACCCAATTTCCAACAACCATTATTTGTTTCAAAATCTCTACGAAGAAAAAGTAAACCGATGATTTTCTTACAATCCAAAGCTCAATTCTTGTTTCGTCTTGAGTGAGAAACCCAGTATGAACAAAAAAACAGAAGACTAGAAATGGGTTCCAGTCAAATTTTCAAACTCGAAGAAGTGAAATCGACAAAGAGAAACAGAAGACTCACATTGACCAGACCAACTAACAATGGAACAAAATACACAATCACAACATCCTTTTCGTAACCCCAACACAGACACAAGAAAAACATAATGAAATTGTAGAAACAAATCGAATAAAAGATTCTTTGGACGGAAAATTATATTATCGTGGTGCAGATTTGGACTTCAATATGGGTTCTCTTCCGCAGAATGGCCTTCCGTGTTTGCCCTAATCACAGAGAAACAAAGAGATGGAGTAAAGAGGGAGAGGTACAAATGGGAGGAAGTGAGAGAGAGAGAGAGAGAGAGGAGCACGCATGGCTATGCCCTAGAATCACAGAGAGACGAGCCCCAAGGGATCTATTCACAGAGAAGGAAGCTTGAGAAAAGGGAGGGGGAGGAGAGGAGAGGAGATCGTGCCAGGATTGGGGGGCTGGGGGCGAGGGCGAGAGAAGGGAACCGGTCACTTGTTAGTGAACCTGGTTTGCCAGCTCAAGTGTAGGGTGTGCGCCTATATACAGAGGAGGATGTAAAGATTTTCTCTATATGCGAACTAATATTGTCTTTGCATTAAAGTTTTTTTTTTAAAAATTTAAATTAAATTTTCAAAATCTTGAATTTAAAATCATGATTGATTTGAAAATTTAAATCGAAATATAAATTTCTCAATCCAAGGGTAGCTTTAATCAGGTATGATTTTAGTTATTTGAATGATTTAAGCACAAACCTAACATTTTGAAAGAAAGAAACATAAATACTATTAAGTCTAACCATCCAACAAACAAATGATGATATAGAGAAGGAAGTTGGTGTACTTTAAAATAAGGTTGTAGTATAAGTAGTAGTAGGAATTATAACGCCGAAAAAAAGAAAGTAATAGTTGGATGCTAATTACAAAGTTTAGACAGTCATAAACCTTCTTTCCACATGATTTGACTTTTCTCCCAACTGAAGTGCCTCAGTAATCAGCAAACCAACCCCCTGTAAATAAATATCTCAAGACATAGACGCAGTACAAGGTACCACTCATTGCCCGTAATCTTAGTGCCCTCCAGCCTCCATCAGAGACCAAACCCACCCAACTCCGCTAACTGCCCAACTTCACATTTCCCCACCCTACAATTACACATTACATCACCATCATCCCTGACTCACATACACTCTCTCTCTCTCTTCAAGAAAACCCAGACCCCTCCCTCCAAATTGAAAATGCCAAACCGAACCATCCCCGACCGCCGCCTCCTCCTCCTCCTCCTCCTTCTTCGCCTCTCTTTCTTCCATTCCAGCAGTGTCCCAGTCCAAGCCCTCACGTCACCGACTGACATCTCCGCCCTCAAGGCCTTCCAAGCCTCGATCAAACCTTCCTCTATCCCACCCTGGTCCTGCTTAGCCTCCTGGAACTTCACCACCGATCCATGTGCCGTCCCTCGCCGCACCCAATTCATCTGCGGCCTCACCTGCAACTACAACTCAACACGAGTCACGCAGCTCGTTCTCGACCCGGCTGGCTACTCCGGCACTCTCACCCCCCTCATCTCCCATCTCTCCCAGCTCACTACCCTCGACCTCTCCGACAACTCCTTCTTTGGTCCTATTCCTTCCTCCATTTCTTCCCTCTCCAACCTCCAGACCCTGACACTCCGATCAAACTCGTTCTCTGGCTCCCTCCCTGCCTCCATCACCTCCCTTAAATCCCTCGAATCCTTGGACATTTCTCACAATTCTCTAAATGGGTTCCTTCCAAACCCGATGAACTCGCTCTCCAATTTGAGACGATTCGATCTGAGTTACAACAAACTCTCCGGATCACTCCCTAAACTCCCGCCACACTTGCTAGAACTCGCGCTAAAGCATAATTCTTTATCTGGGTCTCTGTCCAAATTCACATTTGACGGGCTGACCCAGTTGGAAGTCATTGAACTCAGTGAAAACGCCTTCACGGGGACACTACAGGCTTGGTTCTTTCTCATGCCGTCACTTCAGCAGGTTGACTTGGCCAATAACAGCCTGACAAGTGTCGAGGTGTTGAAACCTGCCGGTGGTAAAAGCGAGCTGGTGGCCGTTGATCTGGGATTCAACAAAATCGAAGGGTACTTGCCCATGAATTTCACCGGTCATCCTCGGTTATCGTCTTTATCAATTCGTGGCAACCGTCTACGTGGCACGATCCCATTGGAGTACAGCAAGACTAAGTTTTTAAGGAGATTGTTTTTGGACGGTAATTTCTTGATCGGGAAGCCACCGGCTGGATTTTTTGAAAGTGACAACCCAGTTTCCGGCAGCTTGGGGAACAATTGTCTGCAGGGGTGTCCAACATCTTCACAGCTGTGTGCGCCTCATCAGAAACCCTACGCGGTTTGCAAGCAAGCATACGGTGGAAAACCGAGGTCCTAAAGTGACAGATGTTAGTCAAAGATTTCTATTTTTTTTTTTTTTTTTCTTATTGGAGCGAATAAGAAAATTTATAATGCGTTACATCTAAGCAATTTGAAAAGCTTAACATAGAAGCAAGTTGTAGTACAAGTCTGTATAAACTGGACAATATCAGATGTAGGCACAGATATCGCAAATGTTATCTTGGTGTCTGTGTATATTTTTATTTTTTTTCCCCTTTAATTTGTGGAGCATGTACCTTGTTTAGCTCTAATTTACTGCTTTCGGGTTTTTTTTTCTCTGTTGTATGTTGAATAGCTTCGGTGGCTTATATGTTGTCCTGGACCATACAAATTTTGGCCCGTTTGATTTGTATTTCAGTGTAGCGTTCGTGAAGACATAATTAATAATATTGGAATACGAGCCAGAATTATAGAAAGAAAGATAAGCTGTTAAAGAAAGTTTGAACAGGTTCCAGTAAACAGGAGTTGAATATCCTGCGTGCACTTCTGCATCTACGCAGTACCAAAAATATGTCCGGGATCTTTCGTTACAGTCTGGGAGAAACACAACAAAAGCTGTCAGAAATGGCATATTTCCCATGTTTGGCGATTGTTCCGTGAGGCATTTCTGTCCAGAGAAAAAAGTTCTTTTATTTTTTGACCTTTTCATTTTATTTAGTAAAGAAAATCAACGGCTGTGTAAAAAGCAAAGTGTTAATGCTGCAGTTGTTTTGACACGAGTCGTTGATACAGTTGTAGTATTTTTGGTGTGTGATGTAGCTGTGTCGGTGTGGTACTATTTATGCGACATGTGTTGTTAATGTAGCGTGATGTGGTCGGTTTTGTGGGGTTAGGCAATTCGGTCGATATTCAACTATTCCTTTTTGAATTCTGGTTCAACTATTCAACCATTTGTGATGCATAATGAGGACGTATCTGATCTTTGTAACTTCTACGAGGTTCTAGCAACTTACGGTTGGTTTTTGCAAGCAACAAAGTTGTTTAGAGAGAAACTTCTATCTTATAAAATTGTTGTTCTTGCTAGATGGAATATTGCTGGCCAATGGCATCAATTTAATGCTCCAACCTTGTCCAAAATGCATTGATTATAATTTATACACGACGTAGACCTTACATTTGTGTGTGCCACTTGCCAAATCCGATACTGTATTCTTCACTCAAAAGATGGACAAACTGGGTCCTGATTCCAGAGGACTTCACTTACATTTCAAGCTTCATAATTACCCATATCGGAAAAGTAAACATGCTACTTGGCTTTATTCCCCATCCCCAACCAGTCCCATTTTTCCTTTATGCTCGAAGGGGCAGCTTTCAAAGTCCTCTTTTTTATCTTTTTGGGTTTCTCCTCCGTGTAACAGGGTAGCAGCGAAACCGTGCACAAGCTCTCCTTTGTCCTTATTCATGAATCATGATGATGCATTGATGATGAGTGTGAACAAGATGGATGATGGCATTGTTCCTCTTTCTACCATCTGTGTGTGGCAACAAAAAATCAAGGCTCCCATATCCATATGGCCCTCCAAAAGTGATGTTAACTTGTAGTTGTTATCAGATAGTGGTGGAGCTGGACAAGAAGCCAGGAAACAAGTGTTCTTGGGGTAATTAGCTAGGTGCTATTCCTCCCCTTACCTGAGTTTGTTGAAGACTTGGATCGGAATCAGACTCGTCCGTTTAGATATTAAGTTGAGATGATATGAATTAAGATGAAAATTAAAAATTGAATAAAATATTATTAAAATATTATTTTTTAATATTATTATTATTTTAAAATTTAAAAAAAATTGAATTGTTTATTATATTTTATATAGAACTTTAAAAAAAATATAATGATTAGATAAAATGAGTTGAGATCAACTTTAAATCCAATCTGAAAAGTTATCAAGTTCTATTTCTCTGAATTTTTTTATCTCAGATTTTGTTTCGTTTAAAATATATTAAAAAAATGTGGCCAACTAAGAAAGATAAGCGTAAATAAATCTTTTTGGGTCGGGCTAAACTCATCCCATTACAGTCTTATTTTTAGTGTATTCTTTTCTTTTTATTTCCTTTCTGCAAGTTTCATGGCTTCCTTTTAACTGCAAAGAAACATTAAAAATAAGACAAAAATTGTTGATTCCTGAATTCAGTTGGAGCAACTATTCTAAACATTGCCCAACTTCTTCCTCCCAAAAAAAAAAAAAGAAAGAAAGAAAGAAAAAGAGGGAACCAAGAGCAAGCTGGCAAACAGCTTTGTTTATACGTAACTGGTAGTATTATAATGATTAGTTTTCCCAAGAAACTGCTGTTTTCCAATTCTGTATTATAAACACGGGGAATCCTCGATATATTTTCACCTAAAACTTAATTTATGCTTACCACAATATCTTTTATATTTTTTAATTTTAGGTTGTTAGGAGACAAAGATATTCCTAATGACTTATTTTAATACCTCGAAATAGCACTACTGTTCGACCATTTTTTAATGTGAAACATCCCATATGGACTTCTTGGTAGGCCCAGTTAATTGCCACATGGGCCCTAAACCGTTTAACATGGGCCTTACTTTCAGGTAATCAAACCTACTTATCTGGCCCAACATAGCCCGAACGCTACAGTACAGAACCCAATAACGTCTCCAAGACAATGTGCATGGTAGCCGTTCTGAAATCCTCCATGCTCATGGTTGATCAATGCCCAAGCCGATTGTTCCATTCATGACTGATTACAGAAACTATCTAACAAGTACAAGTTATCACGTGGTTTTCATCCCAAATTAAAAACAAAAGAAGATAGATATTACAGAGGTTTTTCACAACCAAGTGCTGCTTGACATATCTAAAATGGACACTCTTAACTACCCTCCACGGGAGAGAAACCATTGCCAAGCCTCCACTGACTTAAACCAGCACTTGGTTGTGTTCTCTTTTCAGTGCTTTGGAAGGATTTTCCATGACTTAAACCAGTCCTATTATTGCAACAGACATCGGGAAAGAGCCTATATCACACAGCCAGCTAGTTTGAAATATTGTTGGATAGCCACTCGAGGCCTTCATACAGTCCTTGGCCAGATATGGCAGAAGTGCTCTGGATGTGCCTGCAGAGATATAAATTCACCAAAACCACTCAATTTACACCCGTCGTGGGGATAAATAAAAGGTTTTTAATTGATGTCTATAGGCAAGGAAACAGTCCAGCAGATTTTTTTGGCAAAGTTGGCTTCTGATGGTTGTGCTGCTACATGGGAGTCTTTGGCTCTTATCCCATCTTTGCTACGAGATTTGATTAGAACAGATAAACTGGGACTTCCATATATGAGAGGATGATTTAGAATGAAACTGGGACTTCCATATATGAGAGGATGATTTAGAATGAAACTGGGACTTCCATATATGAGAGGATGATTTAGAATGAAACTGGGACTTCCATATATGAGAGGATGATTTAGAATGAAACTGGGACTTCCATATATGAGAGGATGATTTAGAATGAAATCTTAATTGTTGTTTTATTGGTTCTGGTTGGTTTTAGATTGAGTGTGTATTGTTTCAATTTATTTGAGTAAGGATTTAATACCTGGTTGGTAATGTAACCCATAGGTGTTTGATTGTAACCACAGAGTTCCTCCGCCATAAGTGAGGATTATCAAGAAAATTAGGGTACCGTCCTCTTTGTAAAAAAAATAAAAATAAAAAAATGATGTTTAAGATCATTAATTTTTATTTTTATTTACTTTGGCTTTTGCTTTTGCTACGTATGTCAAAGGTGGTTTCATCTAGTGTTCTCGTTAAAAATGAAGGGTAGATCAGTGAATTGCATGAGTGCTTTAAAGACTTCCATTTCTTTTTATTTTCAATGGGTTTTAAGCAAAGCTAATGCTTACCAACGATGCTGATGGAGTAAGTGTAGACCAAGTTGATCGGCAACGTCAGAAACACTCAGAGAATTTGGAAGGTCTTGCTTATTGGCAAAGACAAGAAGCAAGGCATTGCGTAATTCATACTGCAAAAAGTCAGCACAAGTGAATCTTTCTCCGTATAATTATGGTTTGATCAATGCCATAGTTCTATAAGCACGATAACTTTTTTCCTATCCATTTTATTATGAAAGATTCACCAAGCACAGGTCTAATTGCACCAAAACAAACTTGAAATCTTTTTATATTTGGAAGTTTCTCAGTGCTCAAACAGTGGTGTAGAGGCATTCGCATATGATGCTTCGAAGGTAATATAGAATCCTATTCTAACGCATTGCTCTTAGCCTCTTACTAACCTCGCCAAGAACACGATGAAGCTCATTGCGGGCTTCTGGGATTCTCTCTCTATCATTGCTGTCCACAACAAAGACTAATCCTCTAGTATTCTGAAAGTAATGTCTCCACAAAGGTCGAATCTGTTAAGAAACGAAATTGGTTTAGAATATGTTAATTACATTAAAGTGATGAGCTTGATTAAAGTTTGTCTGAATTATAACCAAATTTAACCCCTTCTTCAATTGAACAGTTGAGTAAATGCAACTGCTTGGGCAATTTTTCAGAAATCCACGCTCAAATCTCTAATCTAAGACATCAATTTTCCTGTTTCTGGTAAATATGCCTGTACAACAAATAGAAAGAGGTCACGCCATGGTACCTTATCTTGTCCTCCTATATCCCAGACAGTGAAGCTAATATTTTTGTACTCTACAGTCTCCACATTAAAACCTGGTCCATGACAAATGCAGGCCTGTGAAATGCTATATCAGAAAAGAGGAAATTATCACATATCAACATAATTTTCTAATTCTATTCAAAGTTTCAAACCATCACAGATAGCGAATGGAAAAATGCAGAGAAGTTAAATTCTCCATAAACTTTGAAATATCTTGGGCTTAAGTATCAAAAATAAATTTCAATTCATTTAGTTCCAATGAAAATAGTGTTTAGATCAAAGCACATGCTTCATATATCAATTTCAGCCCTTGCAGTGTACGAAGTTTCAGAGAGAAATGATGCAGCTAAACTATAAAAATTGAAAAACCTTAGACAGGTTCCATAGACTTCATCAAGGCAAGTGTTTCTAAAGCAGTTACCGATTGTCGGTATGGTAGTAGCAATTTGACCCAGTTTGAGCTTGTACAGGATGGTTGTCTTCCCAGAAGCATCAAGACCCAGCATCAGAATCCTCATTTCACATTTCGGGAAAAGCCTCTTTGCTAGCCGAGATATGGCAGCACCCATGTCACAATACGAACCCAAAGGAGATATGGTAGATGAAAAAATGGATCAATGATTGAACTCATTTAACAGGAAGCAAATTAAGGAGGAACAAATAGAAATGGATTTCTTGTGTTGTAAGAAAGCAACTAATGCGACATTATTGGGTGAGAATTGGGAAGGGAAAGGAGAATAAATTCTGATTCGACCGACAGGAATAAAGTTTCGTCTATTTATTTCGAAACCTAACGTTCATATTGATGTAGAATGCCAACATTCTGTTGGTTGCCTTCAGGTGAAACAGAATATATATTCGACCTTATAAAAAGCTATGCACTTGGGCGAGAATGTCACTGGACTCTAACAGAGAAATATCATTCTCAATAAGCACTTGGAATGATTCCCTGACATAAGCCTAACCTACCAGATCAGAAGCCTAACCAAGCTTTCTTTTATCTGGAATCCAATCTATAAAAATAATAATGACCCTTGAAAGATACAGTTGTTTTCTTCCCACTGCTGAACATGCGCTCTTCTCAAGTCTGTTCGGAAAGCACAGAAGCAATATTCCCATAGCAAAGCAATCCACAAAAGCATACGCAAAATAAGGTTTTCTGAATCTCTATATTATATAGGGTTTTCTGAGAAAAGCTTTTACATACAGTCTCCATATCTAATACATTCTCCACTCTTACATACAATTTCATTGTTGGCACTGTAACAAAATTACAATAACCAACGAACAAGAACGTGATATTGTAAAATAATCAGAATTACGAAAGCTTTACAAAATGAAGCAACCTAAACTGCGATCAATCTTTTGAAGCAGACTGGAAGATGAAAATTGCCGTCAAAACACCCACCAATCCGGTAATTGCCAAGGCTACCGTAGGTAGGGGAGACGTGAGCCCAAAATTCTGCAAAACAAAAAGGGAAAAAAATAAATCAAGCATGCATTTTATGGAATAATTATTGTGTTGTTTTTCTGTACATATTTGCTTGTGTGTACATGTTTATCTGTGGAGAAAGAGAGGGGAAGAAGGGAAAGGTGCAAGCTTTCAATTTCAGCAAAAGAAGTATTGCAACCAAAACTATTTGACATACCCCAACTTCCAAGCTACAGGACACAGATTAAAACAGGATTCCTAATAGCTAGTATTGTGGTTACAAACTACCTATATATAAAAAGAGGTATTTGTAGTTACAAACCAATAATTGGATTACATCAACCTCTTGTCCAGGACCAGACCTAGGAACCCTTTGCTCCTCCTCTTCTTTTGGTGGGTTGTAACAGATTAGAGATACCATCCCCTTTTCTGCCAAATGAATTTGCATGTTTTTCATCACACAGGGTTCTGAATAATACCCGCAATCCCGTGATGTGTATATCCCATATTCGTGCCAAATGGCGTGGTTTACATAAATTTTTATATGTATCATTTCCATTGCGACATGCTTCAAATCCTCATCAGTAACAGGCCTAATGATAATCAGTATTTGTGGGGATATACTTTTGACTTTACACCATTAGAAACAGGCCTCAAATGTTCATCAGGAAACAATAAAGTAATAATAATCCCAAAGTTATCTCATATTGAACTTGTGATGCGACACTGGAGAAAACTAGACTAAATGACGATAATAGGTCAGACATCATCTAGTGTCTAAGGCAATCCTCTTTGATAAGATTTCAATCAGAGATGTCCAACATATATTTCTTTAGAGAAGGATTATGTAAGTGTGTGTAAACAATAAGGATGGAGGGGCAAGAGGGGAGGGAATAGGGGGTGGGTTTGTTTGATTGAGGAGTTTTCACTCAAACTATTAAACCAAAATGTTCTTCTTCAGTTTGAAATCTAAAAAAATAATTTAAAAATGATGCTTCTAACAGAGGGAAATGTCGTCATTGCGTCTCAAATGAGTGGTTGATACTAAAAAGCAAGCATGAATTTTTATGAGCTCATGTGATAAGCAACAGCATACATATTCGAAACTTTTCCAACATATGCTGCACTATTATAGAACATTTTGCTCATTCTAATTTCTTATTGAATTTATTTTCTTTTATTGGGCTTAGTACTAAAACTGCAAGTTGTAGCCCACCTTGTTAACACTGGCCGATGCTGATAATAAAAACCATGTTTGAAACTAAACTAATAGACAGTGCAAAGCCAACCATTGCATGCAACATACCTCCAGAAGTCCCTTGCCTGTTGCTATCTCCACACTAATAGCCACTGCAAAGCCAACCATTGCAAGCCGGCCTAGCCATACATCCACACTATAGCCATCCTTGGTACTTTGTTCACATCTTATGGAAAACGACGTAGCTTTGAGTGCAGGCTTTCGACAATAAGTTCTGCGTATCACTACAAATGGAAGCAAGCATCAGCTCCCACTGCTGAACTTATAATTTAGAAAGTGATCATTTAGTCACCAAGAATAGTGAGGAAGATTTGGAACTAAATTTACGGACAGTCCAAATATTTCTCTCTCTCTCATGTTGTCTTTGCATCCATACAGAAAATAAGGGGGAAGGGCGAATAGAAAAGCCATACCATTTGAGAGAAAGAAAATATGAGAAAAAGAAAGAATGACGAAGTTTAGACTGGACTTTTGATGATATAAATGTAGTCTGAACTTCCGGAGCAAACAAAATCACATCTGTAAAGGTCTTGTCAAGTAAACATTCGAGACCAAAGCTCATGGGCTCATAAACAGGAGGACTAATGGAGTGACTGAATCAATGCACATGCTGCTAACAGCGTGGCAGCCATTAGCCTGGGTAAGCAAAGATATTGGAAGTACAATTACGGGATTCTGCATGATGTGTAGCAACAAATGAGCTTGCAATTTTGTTCTATTGAACAGATTGTACCAACAACAGCCCGCATATACAGAACGATACATGGTAGTATTTCATTAGTTTAATTTACTTATAAAAAATAGTTTCAGCCCATAGTAGAAGCTTGTATATACAGCAATTTCTTTCGTTAAAAGGCCTTTCTAATTGGCCTCCCACCAACTACCAAGGATACCTTCATAGAAGAGGCTTGAGGCCCGAGGGTGCTTGCCTAACGACGTAGTTAATTTTTTTTTTTTCACAAGCAGTTTTGGGTTCCGACTAATTGGGCAACAATTCAACAATTGTTTGTTTTTTAGGCATATCTTAATAAGAAAAACTGGAGGAAGTCAAACAAAAAATAAGCATTAGGATGCTTACAGAGAGGAGAACCGGTGGCGAAGGAAGATCTAGTTGATGAACATTTACAAAGAGGAAGACGAGGAGTTGCAGCAGGGGCTTTGGCCGTGGCTGACCTAAAAGCACGAACATCTGCCACAGATAGATAAAAACATTACCCACTAAATGGGAATCCTAAACCTCGAAGGGGGAGGGGGAGAGAGAGAGAGAGTTACCGATGAAGGAAAGGGAGAGAGAGGCGGAAGTTGGAGCTGCTAAGGCCATTGGAGCTGCAATCCAAGTGAGCACTCAAACTTTGTGAAGAAGGCCACTCAGAATGGGAAAGGCTAATGTGACACGTGTACCGTGTACTATACCAACGTGGGATGGTTGGTATTGGTACGAGCGATATGGATAAAACTACTGCCAATGTGTTTTTCTTAAAAAAATAATAATTTATTGTATTCAGCATTTTTTCAAAAATGATTTCATTCCTTAATATTTTTGTATTTATTAATCGGCATTTTTATGTTTATTATAGACACGTCTAGTTGTTATTTATTTTTAGGAAAATGCTAACTTGTCTCGTAGTTTTGTCTCCTCATTTCCATAGTTTATATATGTTTTTTTTTTTTTTAAAAAAATTTACTTAATGATTCAAAAAGTGACTATTAGTAAATTTATGTCTTTTTTATAAACGTTGAACGGCCGAGTAGCACTATCCTTATTTTTATCTTTGTTACAATATTTTTTATATGATATGGTGTTAAATAAATGAGAAATTTCACAAAAGTTTCTCAAAAGTTTCACAAAGTTTGTATACCCTCAATCCAAAATTTCCAAAAGAAACTCAATAGTCAAAACATTTTAGTCGGATTTTTAAAAAAATTATATTCATTATTTTTACACTACATACTACACATAATTTTTTTATCTTTTTATTTACTCTCTTAATAAGTATGTAGTGTGTAAGGAAAATTTTTCCATTAGGAATGGCCCACAGGGCCTCGGCCCAAAATTCCAGCCTAATGGAGGTTTTTATCCAACCAGGGAAACCAAATGTCAACCAAGGAAACCCCCAGCCTCCCCAGACATAATATAAATAGCTGATCCCAAAACTCTCTCTGATCCTTATACTCTCTTACTTATTTACTATCTTCTCATAATATTTACTAATTTTGGCATCGGAAGTTTCCGGCCCCAGGGTCGCCCTTTCAAAACTACAATATATTCTTCTTTGTGCAAGATTCGTTTTCGAAGAATTGAGTTGTTGGATCTTGGTCCAAGAGTGTGCGAAACACGATTTTAACATGGTGTATGGATGATTAGTAAAATAACTCAATTAGTTTAATAGAATTTTTTTTTTTTTAAAAAAGTAAATAAAAATAAGTGCAGTGTGTATGGTAACGAGTAGCAAAAACTCGAAATTTTATAACAAATAAAAAACAACTTTAAAAAAATAAAAAAATATATATCTCGACTTGTTTTATTTCACTAGTGTTTTCAATGGTATCATAACTTGTTTAAATTTTAATAGAAAATAATATTATATACAATCTCATTCTATAAAAAAAATATAGAATTTATTATTAAAATATATATTTACTAGTAAGGGACAATATGCACTGCACGTGTGCCCAATTACAAATATAAAAATAAATAAAAATTGATAGCAAATGAGAAATGAGAAAGTGGAAAAAAATTTTTAAACAAAGTTAAAACAAGTCATGGATTTATATAACTTGAGGTCAACCTAATATAAACTTAACAAAAATGATAGATTCATATAAGTCAATGTTTTATTTAGTTATATAACAGGAAAGTTTAATAAGAAAATTTTAAAAAAAGCTTAAATTAAGAATAAAAATATTAATACTAAAATTTTATTACAAATTATAAAATGGTGAAACATAATTAAAACATAAAGTTAACATGCTCTATCTACCTATAATCATACTGTGCCTACATATATCAAAATTATAAAGAACATATTTAAATAAAAAAAATGTTTAATACAATTTGAAAATTAAAATTAATGTTAATGATAATTTTGTTAGGTTTCTATATAAAAAGAGATAGGGTGAATTAATATAGTTATGGGAGAAAACGTTTTTACATTACAAATTATACTGAAAGGTTATTGAAATTTTAATTTTATATTCTTTATTAGAAGATAATTTGTTAGTAATTATTAAACATTTATTCATAAAATATGTAAAAGAAAAATTCCAACATTATATAAATTTTCAGAGAATGATAAAATTAAAAATGTTCAAATATATATTAACATATTATAGGCCATATTATTCAGCACTACAAATAATGAATCATTACGTTACTTCAAAGGCAATTTAGCTCTTAATTTAATAATGTAAACTATATCATATTAATTTATTTCAAAAGTTTTCATAACCTTTTTTTAATATTACTAAAACAGAAACACTACAATAAATAATAGCAATGAAAAAAATTAATTTATTTAACATTTTCACACTTGGCTAAATAAAATAGTAATACGACATATTATATTTTTAAATTATTAAGAAAGTTATAATTTATTTCCTTATGAAAATTTGTAATTATACTAACCAACCTATTATTATTACTTTTAATAGTTATAGTTGAATGCGTATGTTGTATATTTGTTATTTTCAAAATAAATATATAGTGTGTTAATTTTTAAATTCAAAACTACAGTGGTAAGTATTAAATAATTTAATCCTATATTTTATAAAGTCTCATTCTTAATTTTAGGTTAATTAATAAACTATTCAATTTATCCGGAAATGAAAAAAAATATTTAAGTTTATTTCTTAATAAATCATTAAACAAAAATCATTAATAAAAGGCAAAAATTAGATTTATACTAAAATGTAAGAATTCAATTCAATATTTACATAATTCAAAATTAAAGGAAATAAAATGCTGCACAACATTAAAGTTTAATTTTCAAGATTTTGGTTTTTTATTAAAATTTTATAAAGAGTTGGTATCAATTTGGAAAAAAAAAATATTATAATCCAATTGAAAAGCTCAAACAAATTTATAACATTGCTCATTTTTCACATCTAAAGCCTAAGAGCAGTACTATACCTTACGAGATGAGTCTCGATAAGGACAAAAAAAAAATTTTTTTAATCTTTTTATTCAATTTTTTATACCCTTAAATATTTAAAAAAATTTACAATATTATTTAAAATACCTCTTTATAATAATGAGATGAAATTAATAGATCAATAATTTTTTCAATTTACACCCTACTTCCATGTAACACCCCGAGCTTAGGCCCAAGCCCAGGTGCCAAACCCAGTCTAGCTAGGTGCAAAACACACCGTTTTTACCACCCTCATAATTTTGTTCCCTCTCCTTTCTTCTCCCTTCACCCGATAACCCCTCTTCTCTTCCTCTGTTACACAGTTCTACAGCTCAAAATCATCTCTCTCCCACCACGCCACCCCTCTACACCCTTGTTTGTGACCGACAACTTCAACTCCCTCTCTATCTCATCGAAGTGATGTGGTGAAGAGATTAGGGGTGAGCATCGGTCGGTCCGGTCCAATCTTTTTTTTTTTTTGACCGAATGAGTTCGGTCCGGTCCACGGTCTGGCTGTTTTTCGGACCGGACCAGACCGAATATATTCTATATATTTTTTATATTTTTTTATATATAATTATACTATATTATAATTAAGTATAGACTATTAATACTATTATATATTTATATAGTTATACTAATGGTTATATTAGTTGTTATATTAGTTTAGTTATACTATATTATAGTTATTTATTATAAGTTATAACTATATTATATATTAGTATAAGTTATAATGATTTAGTATAGTTATAAGTATAGACTATAGACTATAGTCATACTTATATAATTATACCTATACAATTATACTTATACTAATATTACTAATATATAGCTATAGTCTATACTATATTACTAATAGTCTAATATTTTAT